>JAACNH010000684.1:0-157703 GCA_019447015.1 Hymenochirus boettgeri
GCATGCTGGGAGTTGTAGTTTCCAAACATCTACAGTGGAAAGGTATTAGGGTGGGGGACAGTATGCCATACAGTAACCCCCAATACCTTTCTACTATAGGTGGTTGGAAACTACAACTCCCAGCAACCAAGCATGCTGGGAGTTGTAGTTTCCAAACATCTACAGTGGAAAGGTATTGGGGTTACTGTATACCCTCGGCTTATACTCGAGTCAATCATGGTTTTCTAATTTTGGAGGCAAAATGGGTACCTCTGCTTATACTCGAGTCGGCTTATACTCGAGTATATACCTTATTGTGTCTTTAATGAAAGATTTATAAAGATATAATTCCATCCACAGAATGTCCAACACATTTCCCACCCTCCCGGGTAAATCTGTCTTACCAATACATTTGATTAAATAGCTCTGATTGAATCGCACATTGAATGAAAGTTGAATTGCCAGGTAGATCGGAATATTCTCTGCTTTAGCTTTACCCTTGGTGGGGATCATTTGGACCTTGGAGAGATTTTTTAAAAACGTGTTTTTTTTGTTATAAAATATTTTTAACGTTTTAAATCAAATTGAAACTTTATGACCTAGAGGAAGAGGAAAGGAAAGAAATACATAAATATATATGGTAAATGGGACTTTGGTGCAGTTAATGAGCGAGATGAGAGACCTGTACCCCCTACTCTATTATTAGTGATCATTATAGTCATTATATCAATTATCTACTGAACTCTGGGTGAGTACAATATGGAGTCTTTCTATGGGATATTACACATGGAAAAGGACTGGCAGTCGATATGACTGTATCCTACCAATGGTTGTTATTTTGGTTTAGAATCTGAATATTCACTGCCACACACAGGGCTAAGGATCTACCGAAAAACTATTCTAAAGAACTATGTAGGTTACTGTCTCTGCATTTCATTCTTTTAAAGGGCATGTCCACCATACAGAGGAAACTACACAATTTCCTTCCTCAACCCTCTAAACCCCAAAGTGTTGACTTTTTTTGTTATAAGATTTCAATCAAAATCATGGAAGCAACATTATCCATATATCTAATATCCAGATTCATGGAAATTCACCCAGAGCCACCATCGTTCTAGGTAGCTCTCCCCTTGGATATCAAGAGTGAATAGTCATGCTACAGAAGGCACAAATGGCGGTATAGTAACTGGTTAGCGTGACTCTTTGGTTTATAAATACCATTCTATATATTGTTAGTATTTTCATTATAATTATAATTAGTATTTTCATTATTATTATTATATTGTATTACTATAATGGGGATGATGATGAAAATGATTATGATAATTATGATGGTTATGATTAGCATTATTATTATTATTATTATTACTACTATTACTATTATTATTATTATCATTATCTTCTATTTAGTGTACAGCCATCTTTCCAAATCCACCAGTTTCCTAATATTTGAAGTTTCCTTTCCATCTTGTCAATCTCCCATTTGTTGCTACGTGACTGTTTCTTTGGCAATAAACCCCCAAATCATGGAGATTGTGCAAAGTGTCTGTTTTTCTTCTTAATTCTTGTTGAAGTTGGAAAGGGAATGAACCTTTGGTGCGATGGGCTGTGTGATAAGTGGTGGTGTTATTTCTTTATGTAAAGGGGTATGACATTATGTGTGTGTGAAAGGTAACCTTTTATCCCTGTTGGTCCTTTACGGAGGACAGAACGTCCCTTACGTAAACACCAAGCTCCCCGTGGCTCATGACGCGGTCTAATCTAACCATCTCTAGCTCTGTTAATGGAATGGATTCATTATATATTTCTGTGTGGAGGTAAAGAAATAGCTGGTTCTGTCACCAGATGTGACACTAGATACATGATTAACTCAACGCGTCTCTAATACAACGTGGAAGGGCAAAGAAATTCCTCTGTGCAATCTAAGGAGACAAAACCCTGTAGTTTCATATTATGTGAATCCTTCCATCCACATAATCCACTTTAACTTTACATCTTATTCAATTATATGGTAAAGTCTAACCCCAGTGCTATCTCTTTATAGCACAAACACTTACTTAACTTCGATGTCGTTGCAGAGTCCGTGTGCTGTTGCTAAGCAACTACATCGATGCGTATTTTGAAAGGAATTGTTAAAATGTTTCTCTTTAACCCTTTCCATGCCAGAGAATGTAAATTTAAGTTCTGGGCACCGCCCCTTTAAATAGAAAATGGGACCCTTTTCAAGTCTGGACTGAATAGACCACGATATGTTGGAACATTTACAGTGTTGCATAATGGCAATTTTAGACAAAAAAAAAAATGGTATAATAAATAATGTAAAGTGCATAAAGTACTCATTATTTTATCTCTGCATTGATATGTAAATTATTTATCTTCCAATGGTATGTATTTTTCATCCTTACTGTTAAAAATATGCCCTATTCTTGACTAGAATTAAAGTATGCTGACTCGAATTGTCCTTTCAATTTGATTAAGAAGATCTTTAAAGGATAACTCTGGTCTCAATTTAGTCTGGAAATTTAGTCATAGGTTTGTAAAGTTATACTTCCTGGTCTGTTCCTTTTCTTAGAGTCTCTGTGGTAGGCACATGATGAGCTGTGTAAAAAGCCCCACTCCCCCCAAAAATGGACATTTTCTAAAGCTATTTAAGCTAGACATACACAGGCAGATTTTCTTCCAATAGCTGCCAGTGATAGCCACCAGTCACAGCCATATTGGTGAAGTCACAGATGACTTATGTTGGCTACACAAGCCAACTCCTTTACGGCATGGAGAGAAGAGGGACCAGCACACTTCATAGGGAATTTCCTTCCTGGAACACCGGGGGAGCCTGTTTTGTCAAATTTGGGGTTTGATGGAGTCTTGCATTTGGTAAAAACATTATCTTGTGGGGGATGGACATAACCTATAATGACAGTGAATGACCTAATATAGAATAGAACCTGAATAGAATTAAAATAAAAGTAAATGCAATAAAGAGATTTTGCTTGTTTATATGTGCCCTTTAAAATGTAGCTGTTGCAAACTGTAGACTACCTTTTTTTTCCAAGTTTAATCCAAGTAACCCCAGGTCTCCCATTTAAACTGGACTTAACATTATTGTGCAAAACACAGTTAATTATCCAAAGTGGAGTAAAAAAAAAATAACCCTTTAGTTAAGGCAACAATAACCAGAATTACATTAACAAAGAGGACAAAAAAATATCGTGACTAATTACTTCTCTCTAATGTTCTATTCAATGATAATTCCACAGTAATTAGTATCCAAGCCCAATTGTACAAGTAATGAACATAGACATTAAATCCATGTTTATTTCTAACACTAAATTACTTATTGAAATTGAAGTGGAAAATTACCCCACTCAAGACCTCACCCCCAATACCGCAATATGGAGTTCAAATGGCTTTTAATTGGCAGACAATTCGGGGGGCAAGACTTGTAGAGGTGGGCTGATTTAACACTAGCTGGTGAACTGAAGGGCTGCCTTTACACTGGCTGGTGAGCTGAAGGGGTTGATGTTACAATGGCTGGTGAACAAGAGGGATGACTTTACACTGGCTGGTAAACTGGAGGGCTGAATTTACACTGCCTGGTTCACTGGAGGGCAGACTTGTAAAAAATAAGATGCCCAGCATATACAGACTTCTAAATATAAAATACCCAACCCACACAGGCTTGTAAACATAAGATTTCCGCAGGCTATGCCCAGCCCAAAAAAACTTGTAAATATAACATACCCCCAAGCCATGCCCAGCCCACACAGATTTGCAAATATAGGATGCCACCAGGACATGCCCAGCCCACACAGACTTGTAACTAAGATGTGCCCCCACATACAGTTAAAAGAAGCTTGTGCAGGTAACTCTGCAAACACATACAATCAAGGGAAATGAGAACACTGCAGTATGCCCATAACATTGTATATTAATTTTATAAAAGCTTAATTATTCTTTTAAATTACATAGCTCTGCCTCAGCAAACCTTGGCATACACTGCCACACACTGAAAGTCCCATTAATCATAATTCTTTTCAGCCAGTGCTGTTCTAAACCTGAATATGTCTTTCACACTGACCTTGCACTTGTTCTGGTTCTGATCTTATTTGCCATTAGAGGTCCCCAGTGCCCATATACTTCCACTTCCTAGTCATGGTTCCCATGTTCTGTACGTGCACCAAACCATGTCCCATGTTATTAGCAGAGAACACTTTATGGTTAGATAACTAGACTGAGCTTTAAAAATTAAGAAATACATGTTATTTATATAATAGAGGGCCATGAATTGTCCAGATTGTGTCACCAATATTCACATTTACGAGGAAAACTGGGTCTAATAAAGGGGAGTTTACATTTATAGAAGTGCTAATAAGTCTATGATTAGGAGCATTTAACACTGTAAATATATAGCAGGTCAGGTCTACATTACGTGGATTTTTATAGTCCTGTTATTTTTATAAACCTTTTCACTTTTCTCTCTTAATTCGGCATCTCAACGTTCTGTTGTATATTTGGGGCTGTAATACCTACTGATGGTTCCAGGGTTAATGATGGTTGGCCAAATAAATTATCATGTGGAAGAGAAAGGTAGAAATTGAGATATTTAAAGGGATTTTATAGCCTGAGATTAACTAGTGTTGGGATCATAGAACATTTTGCTTTAACTTTTCTTCTTTTATTTCCATTTAATAAAACATTTCAGGTTCTTACAGAGGTAAAACTTGCAGCCATGACTTGTTAGAAGTTTTTGAAATAACGAGATCTCGATATTCTATAATTGTCCCTTTAAAGTCCTATGGAGAAGGTAATTTCAGCGACAGATGTTTCCAACCTTCAATAAAGTGTTAATGTGTAACAATGACCTATGGATAATATATGGAGAGCTGAACATTTCCACTAGTTTACAAGTTAATCAATGTAGGAAGAGAGACAATGAACAATAATATCCACATATTACCCATAAAATCATGTAGTTCACTACATGTGGTATAAATCGGTTCAGGTAGCTCTCCGACGGGGATACGGATTTATAGTTTAGATGATTTATTAAAACCCTTTAGAGACTGATCCTGGGAGAGACCCGAATGTCAGTTTAGGGGGTCAAACCCAATGAATTTCTACCCTTTAGATCATTTTCTATCCATATTACATGTGACATGTTGTTTATTGTAAATTATTTAGCACCTTGTTTAAAGGTTTGAAGAATGGACTTCTGGATGGATGGATATCCTGAACATAAAAAAGGAGAGGAGAAGAAGAATCTGCTTGGTTAATAATTAAGTAACACATTTAATAAAGATCATGTCCTGTACTATAATGCTGGTGATTACTCCCTCACTCTGTAGGACCATTAGGGTTCACTAACCTTGTTAAGAAGAGGACATCACTAGCAACAGACATTCTGCCTTTATGGGACCTCAGTCTCTGTAGTATTTATTCCAGGGTTCAGGATAAACTTCTCACTGGGACGTTCTGTCCGCGTTTCACATGAAGATGTCCCCTTTATTAAGTGAAGAAGTAAAATTCAGATTAGAAAGGGACAGAGAGAGGGCGAGAGATTAAATCAAAAACACCCAAGCGAGGCCAAATCCATTTAGTCAACCAAACTACTGGGAAGATAACGTCACGTTACTACAGGAATAATAAACACACTTTATGTTTACTTACAAGAGTGTGTAACGTATCGCAAAATACAGCTACAAACCAACACCACATCCCAACACAATACCAACTCTGTATCTGTGGGATAAAACGGGGCTTAATATTTAGCAGAGAACGTGTAAGAGGGATCGTAGTTAAAGTAGAAAGAATACGGATCCCTGAGTTTATCTGCACATTGAACAACCATAATGGTGCCAAAAAAGAATTCCAAAGGTCGAATATTAAAACAAAGAAAAATAATCTACTATGTTCTTCAAACCTCCCTGAAACCAAGGTTGTTTTTCTAGTGTTTGAATGAACATTTAGAGGTTTCCGTCATATTGTTACTATAACAGAACGTTGTTGACATTTGCTCTTGCTGTCGGTAAGTTTGACCTCTATCTAGAAGAGCAGTTTGATGAAAGCTCATTAACAGGCCTGACCAAGACTACGGAGCCTCATGTAGCCTGGTAATTACCAGCCTGTGTAGGACCTCAGAGGGCTTCTCTTAAAATGAATTTCCCTCATTAGTTTCTAGTTCCTGCATAGAATTCATTTCTATCCGTCATTCCTCAGACATGAAGCTGCACCGGTTTACAACTTCGGTCTTGATTGATTGTTGTCTTTACGCGGAGAAGGCCGCAATGCGGGAATCTGCTCCTCTCGTTACACTAAGTGGACAATTTGTTGCTATGGATTCTAAGTGGGACAAGAAAGAAGTTTTCCCTCTTAGTTTAGCGGTTATGGTGCCATATGACAGGATTTCATCCATCTGGTGTATCCTACACTGCCCTGTTAGACCCAACCAAACAAAAAGCCTGGGCCCTATTATCCCGTTCCTGTTGGAACACACATGACATTGCGCACAGGGACTCATTTATTTATCTACATTTTCTGCATTGGGAATTCCCAATCCTTGTCAAACACATTCCAGGAACAACATGTTTTATAAATACCAGACTGGCTTGTGGTACATTTACAGAGCACACATCTGCGGTAACAGTGAACCCCAAGAAAAAAAGTCCCCCCATCACAAAAACTGCCACACCTTCTTCTATAGTTAAAAAAAGTGCTACATTTAATTGCATCCACATAAATGTTAGCAATGCCAAGATAATGCCAAACACATACATACAAAAACCTCCCTAAAACCTCTAAAATGGTTAAAGTGCAGACAATACGATAAAATCATACAGAAATGTGTCTGACAAAGAGATTGGGGCGTCCCAGAGCTGATAAATAAAAGTTCCCAGCAGGTAGGGCCAAATGAAACAGCTAAGTTGATAATATTGAACACTGTCCCAGAGTCAGAAAGGGATGAACCACTTAGCCGAAGAACTCACTAATGCTGCTCATATAGGGATCCATATTAGCCTAAAGGGAAGCAAAATGTTGAGTACTGGAACTCAATAGTTTGGTAGGTGAACCTGCCATGTCCTCGCTACTGTTCCACGTAGGACTGCCACACTCTTCACCCAGCACAATGACCTCTGGCTCACTCGACCAAATTTAAACTTCAACAGGAAAACAGCATGTAAACCAGTATGATATACATGACTCCAAGTGGCAATCAGAAATATTCCTGGATCAACTCTACTTTATGTATTAACACCAGTAACTTGCAACATTCCTTGTAATAAAAATGCCCATTTTTCAAGATAAAATCTGATAGGAAGAAACAATCCAGGAAAATATTTTATATATGACAGGTTTATTAAAAAGTACAAACATTTGTTTGCACAATTAATCAATCCGATGTTACTTTTTACTGCTCAACCTCCGGTTTTGATTGGTCAATGTTAATAAACAGAACATTTTGTACCTCTTATTATTCAAGCCCTATTTTATAATGATTCTAATAAGGCATTTCATGTCGTGCAGTAATATAAATAGTGATTTTTTAAATTATATTGTAATGACTCCTAATGGATAGGGTGGTGACAGTTAAAAGTTGATCCATTAGGGGCCCTTGAGGTTAGAAATGCACACAGAGAACCTTATTTAACAACTCTTTCTCTGGAGCCATCGGTTACAGACATTCCATAGTGGGATCAGACAAAGCGCTCTGTAACAGGAGCTTTGTGTAAACTTGTGTACTCCACATTTTATTGGTAAATAAATAAATATTAAACTCTTCGTGGTGTAACATTGGAACATCATTTTCTGTGCTTAAAATATAGATATTAAATTATTTCCTTCAAGGTAAGATCATTGGTAAAAATACAGATTGAAGAGGAAAATAGGCCTAGAAATAAACTGGCTAAACAATGATAAAATCTAAACAAACAAATTGTTAAACGGGAATTGGGACAGTTTGAAATTAAAACACCAACATCTCTCTAATGAAGTGACGCCCAACTTGCATTTTTTATGCGACCTATGCGGACCTATTGGTGGGCGTGACAAAGGGTGTGGTGTGGGCATGGCATGGGCGTAATGGGTCATATCATGGGCGGGCTATGCCTGCACTCCATTAGGAGCATAGGGTGTCATTAGTGTGGCCCCCAGCATGGGCCAGGTTGGGTATCCCCTTTGTAATTTTCACCCTAAACTCCTTTTCAATTTTAATTCCAACTGAATTAACAGATCTGTGTATTTTATCTAATTCTTTATTGAAACTTGATATTACAGGGCCCCAATGGTCCTTTATAGGTCTGTGTGTCTGTCATTCAATTCCATGTAGCTTTCAGAAAAACATTTCCGTTCCATTCATGATGATCTGAATATATTATAGACATAGTAGCATCTATTTACCTTGATGGGTTGTTTCTAATAGTCCTACACATTTGACTTTATACCACTTTAAGAGATTGCTGCCAAACCTCATGTGGATACGTGTTCTTGCATTATTAAGGAGATAAGCAATGATTGGTTGTTTATTATAAGCAAATTCTTGACGAGACACATCTCAAACTATGAACCTTCACATGTCTCATTGACCTGAGATTCAGGCCCGTATTAAACCAGCACCCAAACCCTCACTTCAATGACAAACTACCAGAAATAAAAGGTTCTAAAGGATAGTTTGATGCGATAATGATAGTTAATACTAAATATGGATCATGGAATCTTCAACCACATCACACTTGCAGAGGTGGCTTTATAATAATACTCGGGTTTCAATTACTCCCAATGGCTTCTTTTAGCTGAAAGGTCCGTGTAATAAATCAACCACAAATAGATCAAGCACTGGCCCGTTTCTGATAAATACTGTATCATGCATGAGGAAACATTTAAACCCATAGTAAGTCATATCAATAATAACACCACTAAATGTTGCCCTAGAAGACTCTATTTAATGACTAGAAACATGACCAAACCTGATCCTGGCAAATAAAGGGAAGAATCAATATCCAATTAAACTTCAGCCATGAACAATGATGATATTCAATATGGCCAGACCATGAGGTGATGGGATTGATAATCCTGACCTTTATCTATGTTCCTATGGTGTATTCTGTGTGATGATAGTGCTGATTGACAATTTCGCACAATGATTTACACACATCCGTAATAGTAACCCTGGGTGGCCTTGTTAGGGTAGTGTAAATATGTTATCACACTCAATGGTTTACAATTTCCATTAGCAGATTCCAGCAATTACATTGACACAGACACAGATGGTGTCTTCCAGTGGACGTTGTTATGGCAGGTTCATTGGTCAGTTTAATAAAAAGCTGGATGGGTTTCTACAAACAAGGAATATTACAAGTTACTGGTATTGATACATAAAGTAGAGTTGGGAAAGGGTTTGTCACTGTGAGAACGGTTAAGCATGGAACTGTTTCCAGTGGACGTTGTTAGGCAGGGTCATGGTCAGTTTAATAAAAAGCTGGATGAGTTTCTACAAACAAGGAATGTTACAAGTTACTGGTATGATACATAAAGTAGAGTTGGGAAAGGGTTTTGTCACTGTGAGAACGGTAAAGCTATGGAACTGTCTTCCAGTGGACGTTGTTATGGCAGGTCTCATTGGTCAGTTTAATAAAAAGCTGGATGAGGTTCTACCAAACAAGGAATAACAAGTTATGGTATTGATACACTAAGTAGAGAGTTGGGAAAGGGTTTTTTCACTGTGAGAACGGTAAAGCTATGGAACTGTCTTCCAGTGGACGTTGTTTATGGCAGGTTCATGGTCAGTTTAATAAAAAGCTGGATGGGTTTCTACAAACAAGGAATATTACAAGTTACTGGTTATGATACATAAAGTAGAGTTGGAAAGGGTTTGTCACTGTGAGAACGGTAAAGCTATGGAACTGTCTTCCAGTGGACGTTGTTATGGCAGGTTCATTGGTCAGTTAATAAAAAGCGTGATGAGTTCTTCTACAAAACAAGGAATGTTACAAGTTATGGTATTGATACATAAAGTAGAGTGGGAAAGGTGTGTCATTGTGAGAACGGTAAGCTATGGGAAGTCTTCCAGTGGACGTTGTTATGGCAGGTTCATTGGTCAGTTTAATAAAAACTGGATGAGTTTCTGCAACAAGGAATGTTACAAGGTACTGGTATTGATACATAAGTAGAGTTGGGAAAGGGTTTGTCACTGTGAGAGACAGAAAGCTATGGAACTGTCTTCCAGTGGACGTTGTTATGGCAGTTCATTGGTCAGTTTAATAAAAAGCTGGATGAGTTTCTGAAACAAGGATGTTACAAGTTACTGGTATTGATACATAAAGTAGAGTGGGAAAGGGTTTGTCACTGTGAGAACAGTAAAGCTATGGAATGTCTTCCCGTGGACGTTGTTATGGCGGTTCATTGGTCAGTTTATAAAAAGCTGGAGAGTTTCTCAAACAAGGAATGTTACAAGTTACTGGTATTGATACATAAAGTAGAGGTGGGAAAGGGTTTGTCACTGTGAGAACGGTAAAAACTATGGAACTGTCTTCCAGTGGACGTTGTTATGGCAGGTTCATTGGTCAGTTTAATAAAAAGGCTGGATGAGTTTCTACAAACAAGGAATGTTACAATTACTGGTTTGATCATAAAGTAGAGTTGGGAAGGGTTGTCACTGTGAGAACGGTTAAAGCTATGGAACTGTCTTCCAGTGGACTGTGTTATGGCAGGTTCATTGGTCAGTTTAATAAAAGCTGGATGAGTTTCTACAAACAAGGAATATTACAAGTTACTGGGGATGATACATAAAGGTAGAGTTGGGAAAGGGTTTGTCACTGTGAGAACGGTAAAGCTATGGAACTGTCTTTCAGTGGACGTTGTTATGGCAGGTTCATTGGTCAGTTTAATAAAAAGCTGGAGGAGTTTTCTGCAAACAAGGATGTACAAGTTACTGGGTTTGATAATAAAGTAGAGTTGGGAAAGGGTTTGTCACTGTGAGACGTGGTAAAGCTATGGAACTGTCTTCCAGTGGACGTTGTTTATGGCAGGTTCATGGTCAGTTTAATAAAAAGCTGGGATGGGTTTTCTACAAACAAGGAATGTTACAAGTTATGGGATGATACATAAAGTAGAATTGGGAAGGGTTGATCACTGTGAGAACGGTAAAGCTATGGAACTGTCTTCCAGTGGACGTTGTTATGGCAGGTTCATTGGTCAGTTTAATAAAAAGCTGGATGAGTTTCTACAAACAAGGAATGTTACAAGTTACTGGGATTGATACATAAAGTAGAATTGGGAAAGGGTTTGTCACTGTGAGAACGGTAAAGCTATGGAACTGTCTTCCAGTGGACGTTGTTATGGCAGGTTCATTGGTCAGTTTAATAAAAAGCTGGATGAGTTTCTACAAACAAGGAATGTTACAAGTTACTGGTATTGATACATAAAGTAGAGTTGATCCAGGGAAATTCCCCATTGCCACTTGGAGTCAGGAAGGAATTTTTTCCCCCTTCATAATTGGTGTGGTGTTTTTTTTGCCGTCCTCGTGGATATCACAGTTAGGCAGGGAAATGAGGATATTGCTAGATGGGTGGGACGGATGGACTTATGTCTATTCAACCTCAAATACTATTAGGATACCTATTATTATATGATAACTATACTGATACTTAGACTGCTACTTACTTACTAGATAATAAATATCATCCCCCCCCACAGTAGGGAGGCGGAGCAAATGTATTATGATGTTTCTTGTCATCTGTGTGTGTTTCTTTAGGAAACAAATCTTTTTCTAAAGACAGATCTGGCAGGCTAACAGCCATAAAACTGTAATCGGGGATAGGAAGGGCTATTGGTCCACAAAGTAAATATAAAGGAACTAGGGGAAAACAGTAAAACTCTGGATGAATACCTAATAATGCTATCTCTTTTGTTCATTCCTAATAATAACATTACTGTAGCCGTATTATCAAATAACTGCATATCATATTCATTACATAAAGAGATGTAGCCACTTATCTCAGGTGACCCCAGATGGATTTCTTCGTTTATTATATCACCAGAGCACATTCTTTTGAAATGGATGTAATAAGATAACTCGATTGGTTTTCAATAATCATCTTGCGTTTAGGACCTCTATATTACATGAGGAGATAAGGGGAACTTCTTCATCCATTGCCCTGGAGAGTCTGTGGTTAATGTGGGTACTAGCAGGGGAGTTGTATATTTAGTTAAGACTTTTGATGCGTGCATTGAAAATGATGTGTAGGTACTGTGTGTTGACCTTAAAAAACACATTTGCTCACGGACAGAGAATTGGTTGTTAGATGATGTACAGAAAGTAATGTTCAATAGAGCTGCAATTGCTGCAAGCAGAACTAGATAGATTATCAAAATGGGAAGCAGAATGGCAGATGAGATTCAATGTAGATAAATGTAAGGTGATGCATTTGGGATTAATAATCCCTGTGCCCCTAAACCATAAAAACTCTGTGTTTAAGGAACTGTAATGGAAACAAAGTTTGGGGGTTTCTGTGTTAGCTGTAGCAAACAATGCATCGGTAAGACAAGGCTAGACGCAAGCAAGATATCGTCTGTATAAAGAGGGGAATAGAATAAGAGGGGAAAAAATCATTATTTCCCCTCTTTCACAAGGCATCTGTGTAAAGCCTCATTTGGAAATAGCAGTACAGTTTTGGAATCCCATTACAAAGGGACATCTTGGAAATGGAAGCAGTTTAGAGAAGGGCAAATAAAATTAATAAAGGGAATGGAGGGGCTTGACGATGCAGGCAGATTAGACAAGTTAGGGCTGTTTACATTGGAAAAGCAATGTTGGTGCAGGTGGTGTTGGTGCACTTTATATAAATATATTAATGAGCCACTGTAATATGTTTCTTTCAAAGAAACAGCATATTGGCTGAATGAAATAAAAGAGAACTTTTTCTGGAAGTGTTTTACAGCTCAGGTAATGTAATAGAAACTGTTTAGGAGTGAGTGTTTGGAAATACCAGGCCAAACAACGACTGGTGCACCACACGTCCTTACAGGCCAAACAAGCGCTGGTTCAACACAGGTCATACCACGGCCAAACAAGCTGCCTGGTGCCACACAGGTCAATACCAGGCCAAACAAGCTGCCTGCTGCCAATACCGGTCAATACCAGGCCAAACAGACTGCCTGGTGCCCACAAGGTCAATACCAGGCCAAACACTGCCTGGTGCCCCAGGTCAATACCAGGCCAAACAAGACTGCCTGGTGCCAATAGGTCAATACCAGGCAAACAGACTGCCTGTGCCACACAGGTCAATACCAGGCCAAACAACTGCCTGGTGCCACATAGGTCAATACCAGGCCACAAACTGCCTGGTGCCACAAGTCAATACCAGGCCAAACAAACTGCTGGTGCCACAAAGTCAATACCAGGCCAAACAGCTGCCTGGTTACACACAGGGCAATACCAGGCCAAACAGACTGCCTGGTGCCACAAGTTCAATACCAGGCCAAAACAAGACTGACTGGTGCCACACAAGTATCAATTCCAGGCCAAAACAAGCTGTCTGGGGCCACATAGGTCATACAGGCCAAAAAAAGCCTGGTGACACAGATCAATACCAGCCAAACAGACTGACGGTGCCACAGTCAACCAGGCCAAAACAAGCTCGCTGGTGCACATAGGTCAATACCAGGCCAAAAAAAGCCGGTGCCACACAAGGTCAATACCAGGCCAAACAGACTGACTGGCCACACAAGGTCAATACCAGGCCAAACAGCTGCCTGGTGCCATAGGTCAATACAGGCAAAACAAACTGTGGTGCCACACAAGGTCAATACCAGGCCAAACAAGCTGCCTGGTGCCACACAAGTCAATACAGGCCAAACAGCTGCCTGGTCCACACAGGTCAATACCAGGCCAAACAGAATGACTGGTGCCACACACGTCAATACCAGGCCAAACAAGCTGCCGGTTCCACACAGGTCAATACCAGCCAAACAAGCTGCTGGTCCACATAGGTCAATACCAGGCCAAACAGACTGCTGGTGTCACAAGTCATACCAGGCCAAACAGACTGCCTGGTGCACACAGGTCAATACCAGGCCAAAAGACTGCCTGGTGCAACACTAGCTCACTACCAGGCCAAACAGACTGCCTGGTGCCACAAGGTCAATACCAGGCCAAACAGACTGCCTGGGCCAAAAGGTCAATACAAGGGCCAACAGCTGCCTGGTGCCACACAGGTCAATACCAGGCAAACAGAATGCCTGGTGCCACACAAGTCAATACCAGGCCAAACAGACTGCCTGGTGCCACACAGGTCAATACCAGGCCAAACAGACTGCCTGGTGCTACACAGGTCAATACCAGGCCAAACAGACTGCCTGGTTCCACATAGGTCAATACCAGGCCAAACAGACTGCCCGGTGCCACACGAGTCAATACAAGGCCAAACAAGCTGCCTGATGCCACATAGGTCAATACCAGGCAAAACAAACTCACTGGTGCCACACAAGTATCAATACCAGGCCAAACAAGCTGCCTGGTGCACACAAGTCAATACCAGGCCAAACAAGCTGCCTGGTTCCACACAGGTCAATACCAGGCCAAACAGACTGACTGGTGCCACACACTCAATACCAGGCCAAAACAAGCTGCCTGGTTCCACACAGGTCAATACCAGGCCAAACAGCTGCCTGGTGCCCACATAGTCAATACCAGAACACGACTGCCTGTTGCCACATAGGTCAATACCAGGCCAAACCGACTGCCTGGTTGCAACACAGGTCAATACCAGGCCAACAGACTGCCTGGTGCAAAATAGGTCAATACCAGGCCAAAAACAGACTGCCTGGTGCCACATAGGTCAATACCAGGCCAAGAGAACGCATGGTGCACACAGGTCAATACCAGGCCAAACAGACTGCCTGGTGCCACACAAGTCAATACCAGGCCAAACAAGCTGCCTATGTGCCACTAGGTCAATACCAGCCAAACAAGCTGCTGGTGCCACAAGGTCAATACCAGCCAAACAGACTGCCTGGTGCCACACAGGTCAATACCAGGCCAAAACAGATGCCTGGTGCCACCAAGGTCCATACCAGGCCAAACAGACTGCCTGGTTCCACACAGGTCAATACCAGGCCAAACAGACTGCCTGGTGCCACACAGGTAAAACCAGGCCAAACAGACTGCCTGGTTCCCACACAGTCAATACCAGGCCAAACAGACTGCCTGGTTCCACACCAGGTCAATACCAGGCCAAACAGACTGCCTGGTTCACACAGGTCAATACCAGCCAAACGACTGCCTAGTTCCACACAGGTCAATACCAGGCCAAACAGACTGCCTGGTGACACACAAGTCAATAACAGCCAAACAGCTGCCGGTGCCACATAGGTCAATACCAGGCCAAACAGACTGCCTGGTGCCACACAAGTCAATACCAGGCCAAACAAGTGCCTAGTGCCACATAGGCAATACCGGCCAAACAAGCTGCCTGGTGCCACACAGTCAATACCAGGCCAAACAAGCTGCCTAGTGCCACATAGGTCAATACAGGCCAAACAAACAAGCTGCCTGGTGCCAAAAGGTCAATACCAGGCCAAACAGACTGCCTGGTGCCACAAGGTCAATCCAGGCCAAACAGACTGCTGGTGCCACACAGGTCATACCAGGCAAACAGACTTGCTGGTCCACACAGGTCAATACCAGGCCAAACAGACTGCTGGTGCCACACAGGTCACATACCAGGCCAAACAGACTGCCTGGTTCCCACAGGTCAATACCAGGCCAAAACAGACTGCCTGTTCCACACAGGTCAATACCAGGCCAAAACAGACTGCCTGGTTCCACACAGGTCAATACCAGGCCCAACAGACTGCCATGTTCCACACAGGTCAATACCAGGCCAAACAGACTGCCTGGTGACACACAAGTCAATAACAGGCCAAACAAGCTGCCTGGTGCCACATGGTCAATACCAGGCAAACAGACTGCCTGGTGCCACACAAGTCAATACCAGGCCAAACAAGCTGCCTAGTGCCACATAGGTCAATACCAGGCCAAACAAGCTGCCCTGTGCCAACAGGTCAATACCAGGCCAAACAGACTGCCTGGTGCCACACAGGTCAATACCAGGCCAAACAGACTGCCTGGTGCAACACAAGTCAATAAAAGGCCAAACAAGACTGCCTGGTGACACACAGGTCAATACCAGGCCAAACAAACTGCCTGGTGCCACAAAAGTCAATACCAGGCCAAACAAGCTGCCTGGTTCCACACAGGTCAATACCAGGCCAAACCGACTGCCTGGTGCCACACAGGTCAATACCAGGCCAAACAGACTGACTGGTGCCACACAAGTATCAATACCAGGCCAAACAAGCTTTCTGGTGCAACATAGGTCAATACCAGGCCAAAAAAAAGCCTGGTGCCCACAGGTCAATACCAGGCCAAACAGACTGACCGGTGCCACACAAGTCAATACCAGGCCAACACGCTGTCTGGTGCCACATAGGTCAATACCAGGCCAAACAGAACTGCCTGGTGCCACACAGGTCAATACCAGGCCAAACAGACTGACTGGTCACACAAGTATCAATACCAGGCCAAACAAGCTCTGGTGCCACATAGGTCAATACCAGGCCAAAAAAAAGCCTGGTGCCACCACCAGGTCAATACCAGGCCAAACAGACTGCCTGGTGCTGCAACACAGGTCAATACCAGGCCAAACAGACTGCTGGTGCAACATAGGTCAATACCAGGCCAAACAGACTGCCTGGTACATAGGTCAATACCCGGCCAAACAGACTGCCTGGTGCCACACAGGTCAAACCAGGCCAACAGACTGCCTGGTGCCACACAAGTCAATACCAGGCCAAACAAGCTGCCTTGTGCACATAGGTCAATACCAGGCCAAACAAGCTGCCTGGTGCCACAGGTCAATACCAGGCCAAAACGAATGCTGGTGCCACACAGGTCAATACCAGGCAAACAGACTGCCTGGGCACACAGGTCAATACCAGGCCAAACAGACTGCCTGGTGCCACACAGGTCAATACCAGGCCAAACAGACTGCCTGGTTCCACACAGGTCAATACCAGGCCAAACAGACTGCCTGGTGCCACACAGGTCAATACCAGGCCAAACAGACTGCCTGGTTCCACACAGGTCAATACCAGGCCAAACAGACTGCCTGGTTCCACACAGGTCAATACCAGGCCAAACAGACTGCCTAGTTCCACACAGGTCAATACCAGGCCAAACAGACTGCCTGGTGACACACAAGTCAATACCAGGCCAAACAAGCTGCTGGTCCACATAGGTCAATACCCAACAGACTGCTGGTGCCACACAAGTCAATACCAGGCCAAACAAGCTGCCTAGTGCCCCACATAGGTCAATACCAGGCCAAACAAGACTGCCTGGTGCCACACAGGTCAATACCAGGCCAAACAAGCTGCCGGTGCCACATAGGTCATACCAGGCCAAACAAGCTGCCTGTGCCACAGGTCAATACCAGGCCAAAACAGACTGCCTGGTGCCACACAGTCATACCAGGCCCAAACAGACTGCCTGGTGCCACACAGGTCAATACCAGGCCAAACAGACTGCCTGGTTCACACAGGGCAATACCAGGCCAAACAGACTGCCTGGTGCCACAAGGTCAATACCAGGCCAAACAGACTGCCTGGTTCCACACAGGTCAATACCAGTCCAAACAGACTGCTGGTTACCAACGGTCAATACCAGGCCAAACAGACTGCCTGGTTCCACACAGGTCAATACCAGGCCAAACAGACTGCCTAGTTCCACACAGGTCAATACCAGGCCAAACAGACTGCCTGGTGACACACAAGTCAATAACAGGCCAAACAAGCTGCCTGGTGCCACATAGGTCAATACCAGGCCAAACAGACTGCCTGGTGCCACACAAGTCAATACCAGGCCAAACAAGCTGCCTAGTGCCACACTAGGTCAATACCAGCCAAACAAGCTGCCTGGTGCCACACAGGTCATACCAGGCCAACAGACTGCTGGTGCCACACAGGTCAATACCAGGCCAAACAGACTGCCTGGTGCAACACAAGTCAATACCAGGCAAACAGACTGCCTGGTGACACACAGGTCAATACCAGGCCAAACAAACTGCCTGGTGCACAAAAGTAATACCAGGCCAAACAGCTGCCTGGTTCCACCAGGTCAATACCAGGCCAAAACGACTGCCTGGTGCCACACAGGTCATACCAGGCCAAACAGACTGACTGGTGCCACACAAGTATCATACCAGGCCAACAAGCTTTGTGCAACATAGGTCAATACCAGGCCAAAAAAAAGCCTGGTGCCACACAGGTCAATACCAGGCCAAACAGACTGACCGGTGCCACACAAGTCAATACCAGGCCAAACAAGCTGTCTGGTGCCACATAGGTCAATACCAGGCCAAACAGACTGCCTGGTGCCACACAGGTCAATACCAGGCCAAACAGAACTGACTGGTGCACACAAGTATCAATACCAGGCCAAACAAGCTGTCTGGTGCCACATAGGTCAATACCAGGCCAAAAAAAAAGCCTGGTGCCACACAGGTCAATACCAGGCCAAACAGACTGCCTGGTGCCACACAGGTCAATACCAGGCAAAAGACTGCCTGGGCCACACAGGTCAATACCAGCCAACAAGACTGCCTGGTGCCACACAGGTCAATACCAGGCCAAACAGACTGCCTGGGCCACACAGGTCAATACCAGGCCAAACAGACTGCCTGGTTCCACACAGGTCATACCAGGCCAAACAGACTGCCTGTGCCACACGGCAATACCAGGCCAAACAAGCTACCTGGTGCACACAGGTCAATAGCAGGCCAAACAGACTGACTGGTGCACACAAGTATCAATACCAGGCCAAAAGCTGCTGGTGCCACACAAGTCAATACCAGGCCAAAACAAGCTGCTGGTTCAACCCAGGTCAATACCAGGCCAAACAGACTGACTGTGCACACACGTCAATACCAGGCCAAACAAGCTGCCTGGTTCCACACAGGTCAATACCAGCCAAACAAGCTGCCTGGTGCCACAAAGGTCAATACCAGGCCAACAGACTGCCTGGTGCCACATAGGTCAATACCAGGCAAAACAGACTGCCTGGTGCACACACGGTCAATACCAGGCCAAACAGACTGCCTAGTTCCACACAGGTCAATACCAGGCCAAACAGACTGCCTGGTGACACACAAGTCAATCCAGGCCAAACAAGCTGCCTGTGCCACATAGGTCAATACCAGGCCAAACAGACTGCCTGGTGCCACACAAGTCAATACCAGGCCAAACAAGCGCCTGGTGCACAACAGGTCAATACCAGGCCAAACAGACTGCCTGGTGCCACACAGTTCAATACCAGGCAAACAAGACTGCCTGGTGCACACAGTCAATACCAGGCCAAACAGACTGCCTGGTTCACACAAGGTCAATACCAGGCCAAACAGACTGCCTGGTGCCACACAGGTCAATACCAGGCCAAACAGACTGCCTGGTTCCACCACAGGTCAATACCAGGCCAAACAGACTGCCTGGTTCACAAAGGTCAATACCAGGCCAAACAGACTGCCTGGTTCCACACAGGTCAATACCAGGCCAAACAGACTGCCTGTTCCACACGGTCAAATACCAGGCCAAACAGACTGCCTGGTGCACACAAGTCAATAACAGGCCAAACAAGCTGCCTGGTGCCCTGACCACATGGCAATACCAGGCCAAACAGACTGCCTGGTGCCACACAAGTCAATACCAGGCCCAACAAGCTGCCTAGGCCAAAGGTCAATACCAGGCCAACAAGCTGCGGTGCCAAAACAGGTCAATACCAGGCCAAACAGACGCCTGGTGCAACACACAGTCAATACCAGGCCAAACAGACTGCCTGGTGACACACAGGTCAAACCAGGCCAAACAACTGCCTGGTTCCACACAGGTCAATACCAGGACAAACAGACTGCCTGGTGCCCACAAGTCAATACCAGGCCAACAACAGCTACTGGTGCCAATAGGTCAATGCAGGCAAACAGACTGCCTGGTGCCACAAAGTCAATACCAGGCCAAACAGACTGCTGGTGCTACACAGGTCAATCAGGCCAACAGACTGCCTGGTCCCACACAGTAATACCAGGCCAAAAACAAGCTGCTGGTTCCACACAGGTCAATACAGGCCAAACAAGCTGCCTGGTGCACAAGGTCAATACCAGGCCAAACAGACTGCCTGGTGTCACATAGGTCAATACCAGGCCAAACAGACTGCCTGGTGCAACACAGGTCAATACCAGGCCAAACAGACTGCCTGGTGCAACATAGGTCAATACCAGGCCAAACAGACTGCCTGGTGCCACATAGGTCAATACACAGGCCAAACAGACTGCCTGGTGCCACACAGGTCAATACCAGGCCAAACAGACTGCCTGGTGCCACACGGTCAATACAGGCCAAACAGACTGCCTGGGCCACACAAGTCAATACCAGGCCAAACAGACTGCCTGGTGCCACACAGGTCAATACCAGGCCAAACAGACTGCCGTGGTGCTTACACAGGTCAATACCAGGCCAACAGACTGCCTGGTTCCAAATAGGTCAAACCAGGCCAAACAGACTGCCGGTTGCCACACGAGTCAATACAGGCCAAACAAGCTGCCTGATGCCACATAGGTAATACAGGCAAAACAAATCATGGTGCCAGTCAATACCAGGCCAACAAGCTGCCTGGTGCACAAGTCAATACCAGGCCAAACAGCTGCCTGGTTCCACACAGAGTCAATACCAGGCCAAACAATGGCTGGTGCACACACGTCAATACAGGCCAACAGCTGCCTGGTTCCACACAGGTCAATACCAGGCCAAACAAGCTGCCTGGTGCCACAATAGGTCAATACCAGGCCAAACAGACTGCCTGGTGCCACATAGGTCAATACCAGGCCAAACAACTGCCTGGTGAACCAAGGTCATACCAGGCCCAAACAGACTGGCTGGGTGCAACAAGGTCAATACCAGGCCAAACAGACTGCCTGGTGCCACATAGGTAATACCAGGCCAAAGAGATGCCTGGGCCACACAGGTCAATACCAGGCCACAGACTGCCTGGTGCCACACAAGTCAATACCAGGCCAAACAAGCTGCCTAGTGCCACATAGGTCAATACCAGGCCAAACAAGCTGCCTGGTGCCACACAGGTCAATACCAGGCCAACAGACTGCCTGGTGCCACACAGGTCAATACCAGGCCAAACAGACTGCCTGGTGCCACAACAGGTCAATACCAGGCCAACAGACTGCTGGTTCCCAACAGGTCAATACCAGGCCAAACACGACTGCCTGGTGCCACACAGGTCAATACCAGGCCAAACAACTGCCTGGTCCACCACAGGTCAATACCAGGCCAAACAGATGCCTGTTCCACACAGGTCAATACCAGGCCAAACAAGACGCCTGGTTCCACACAGGTCAATACCAGGAACACAAAGATGCCTGTTCCACACAGGTCAATACCAGGCCAAACAGACTGCCTGGTGGACACACAAAGTCAATAAAAGGCCAAACAAGCTGCTGGTGCCACATAGGTCAATACCAGGCCAAACAGACTGCCTGGTGCCACACAAGTCAATACCAGGCCAAACAAGCTGCCTAGTGCCACA
Source organism: Hymenochirus boettgeri (assembly GCA_019447015.1). NCBI lineage: Eukaryota > Metazoa > Chordata > Amphibia > Anura > Pipidae > Hymenochirus > Hymenochirus boettgeri. The sequence goes on from JAACNH010000684.1 coordinate 21,620, forward strand.
TAGGTCATACCAGGCCAAACAGCTGCCTGGTGCCACACAGGTCAATACCAGGCCAAACAAGCTGCCTAGTGCCACATAGGTCAATACCAGGCCAAACAAGCTGCCTGGTGCCACACAGGTCAATACCAGGCCAAACAGACTGCCTGGTGCCACACAGGTCAATACCAGGCCAACAGACTGCCTGGTGCACACAGGTCAATACCAGGCCAAACAGACTGCCTGGTTCCACACAGGTCATACCAGGCCAAACAGACTGCTGGTGCCACACAGGTCAATACCAGGCCAAACAGACTGCCTGGTTCCACACAGGTCAATACCAGGCCAACAGACTGCCGTTCCACAAGGTCATACCAGGCAAACGACTGCTGGTTCCACACAGGTCAATACCAGGCCAAACAGACTGCCTAGTTCCACACAGGTCAATACCAGGCCAAACAGACTGCCTGGTGACACACAAGTCAATAACAGGCCAAACAAGCTGCCTGGTGCCACATAGGTCCATACCAGGCCAAACAGACTGCCTGGTGCCACACAAGTCAATACCAGGCCAAACAAGCTGCCTAGTGCCACATAGGTCAATACCAGGCCAAACAAGCTGCCTGGTGCCACAAAGGTCAATACCAGGCCAAACAGACTGCCTGGTGCCACACAGGTCAATACCAGGCCAAACAGACTGCCTGGTGCAACACAAGTCAATAAAAGAGCCAAAACAGACTGCTGGTGACACAAGGTCAATACCAGGCCAAAAAAACTGCCTGGTGCCAAAAGTCATACCAGGCCAAACAAGCTGCCTGGTGCCACACAAGTCAATACCAGGCCAAACAGACTGCCTGGTGCCACATAGGTCAATACCAGGAAAAACAAAATGACTGGTGCCACACAAGTATCAATACCAGGCCAAACAAGCTTTCTGGTGCAACATAGGTCAATACCAGGCCAAAAAAAAGCCTGGTGCCACACAGGTCAATACCAGGCCAAACAGACTGACGGTGCCACACAAGTCAATACCAGGCCAAACAAGCTGTCTGGTGCCACATAGGTCAATACCAGGCCAAACAGACTGCCTGGTGCCACACAGGTCAATACCAGGCCAAACAGACTGACTGGTGCCACACAAGTATCAATACCAGGCCAAACAAGCTGTCTGGTGCCACATAGGTCAATACCAGGCCAAAAAAAAGCCTGGTGCCACACAGGTCAATACCAGGCCAAACAGACTGCCTGGTGCAACACAGGTCAATACCAGGCCAAACAGACTGCTGGGGCAACATAGGTCAATACCAGGCCAAACAGACTGCCTGGTGCCACATAGGTCAATACCAGGCCAAACAGACTGCCTGGTGCCACACAGGTCAATACCAGGCCAAACAGACTGCCTGGTGCCACACAAGTCAATACCAGGCCAAACAAGCTGCCTAGTGCCACATAGGTCAATACCAGGCCAAACAAGCTGCCTGGTGCCACACAGGTCAATACCAGGCAAACAAACTGCCTGGTGCCACACAGGTCAATACCAGGCCAAACAGACTGCCTGGTGCCACACAGGTCAATACCAGGCCAAACAGACTGCCTGGTGCCACACAGGTCAATACCAGGCCAAACAGAGCCTGGTTCCACACAGGTCAATACCAGGCCAAACAGACTGCCTGGTTCCACACAGGTCATACCAGGCCAAACAGACTGCCTGTTCCACACAGGTCAATACCAGGCCAAACAGACTGCCTGGTTCCACACAGGTCAATACCAGGCCAAACAGACTGCCAGTTCCACACAGGTCAATACCAGGCCAAACAGACGCCTGGTGACACACAAGTCAATAAACAGCCAAAAAAAGCTGCCTGGTGCCACATAGGTCAATACCAGGCCAAACAGACTGCCTGGTGCCACACAAGTCAATACCAGGCCAAACAAGCTGCTAGTGCCACATAGGTAATACCAGGCCAAACAAGCTGCTGGTGCCACACAGGTCAATACCAGGCCAAACAAGCTGCCTGGTGCACATAGGTCAATACCAGGCCAAAAAGCTGCCTGGTGCCACAAGGTCAATACCAGGCCAAACAGACTGCCTGGTGCCACACAGGTCAATACCAGGCCAAACAGACTGCCTGGTGCCACACAGGTCAATACCAGGCAAACAGACTGCCTGGTTCCACACAGGTCAATACAGGCCAAACAGAATGCCTGTGCCACACAGGTCAATACCAGGCCAAACAGACGCCTGGTTCCACACAGGTCAATACCAGTGCAAACAGACTGCCTGGTTCCACACAGGTCATAACAGGCCAAACAGACTGCCTGGTTCCACACAGGTCAATACCAGGCCAAACAGACTGCCTAGTTCCACACAGGTCAATACCAGGCCAAACAGAAGCCTGGTGACACACAAGTCAATAACAGGCCAACAAGCTGCCTGGTGCACATAGGTCAATACCAGGCCAAACAGACTGCCTGGTGCCACCACAGTCAATACCAGGCAAACAAGCTGCCTAGTGCCACATAGGTCAATACCAGGCCAAACAAGCTGCCTGGTGCCACACAGGTCAATACCAGGCCAAACAGACTGCCTGGTGCCACACAGGTCAATACCAGGCCAAACAGACTGCCGGTGCAACACAAGTCAATACCAGGCCAAACAGACTGCCTGGTGACACCCAGGTCAATACCAGGCAAACAAACTGCCTGGTGCCACAACAAGTCAATACCAGGCCAAACAAGCTGCCTGGTTCCACACAAGGTCAATACCAGGCCAAACCGACTGCCTGGTTGCCACACAGGTCAATACCCAGGCCAAACAGACTGACGTGGTGCACACAAGTATCAATACCAGGCCAAACAAGCTTCTGGTGCCACATAGGTCAATACCAGGCCAAAAAAAAGCCTGGTGCCACACAGGTCAATACAGGCCAAACAGACTGACCGGTGACACAAGTCAATACCGGCAAACAAGCTGTCTGGTGCCACATAGGTCAATACCAGGCCAAACAGACTGCCTGGTGCCACACAGGTCAATACCAGGCCAAACAGACTGACTGGTGCCACACAAGTATCAATACCAGGCCAAACAAGCTGTCTGGTGCCACATAGGTCAATACCAGGCCAAAAAAAAGCCTGGTGCCACACAGGTCAATACCAGGCCAAACAGACTGCCTGGTGCCACCCAGGTCAATACCAGGCCAAACAGACTGCCTGGTTCCACACAGGTCAATACCAGGCCAAACAGACTGCCTGGTGCCACACAGGTCAATACCAGGCCAAACAGACTGCCTGGTGCCACACAGGTCAACACAGGCCAAACAGACTGCCTGGTTCCACACAGGTCAATACCAGGCCAAACAGACTGCCTGGTGCCACACGAGTCAATACCAGGCCAAACAAGCTACCTGGTGCCACATAGGTCAATAGCAGGCCAAACAGACTGACTGGTGCCACACAAGTATCAATACCAGGCCAAACAAGCTGCCTGGTGCCACACAAGTCAATACCAGGCCAAACAAGCTGCCTGGTTCAACACAGGTCAATACCAGGCCAAACAGACTGACTGGTGCCACACACGTCAATACCAGGCCAAACAAGCTGCCTGGTTCCACACAGGTCAATACCAGGCCAAACAAGCTGCCTGGTGCCACAAAGGTCAATACCAGGCCAAACAGACTGCCTGGTGCCACATAGGTCAATACCAGGCCAAACAGACTGCCTGGTGCAACAGGTCAATACAGGCCAAACAGACTGCCTAGTTCCACACAGGTCAATACCAGGCCAACACAGACTGCCTGGTGACACACAAGTCAATACCAGGCCCCAACAAGCTGCCTGGTGCCACATAGGTCAATACCAGGCCAAACAGACTGCCTGGTGCCACACAAGTCAATACCAGGCCAAACAAGCTGCCTGGTGCCACACAGGTCAATACCAGGCCAAACAGACTGCCTGGTGCCACACAGTTCAATACCAGGCCAAACAGAGCCTGGTGCCACCACAGGTCAATACCAGGCCAAACAGATGCCTGGTTCCACACAGGTCAATACCAGGCCAAACAGCATGCCTGGTGCCACAAAGGTCAATACCAGGCCAAAACAGACTGCCTGTTCCACACAGGTCAATACCAGGCCAAACAGACTGCCTGGTTCCACACAGGTCAATCCAGGCCAAACAGACTGCCTGGTTCCACACAGATCAATACCAGGCCAAACAGACTGCCTGTTCACACAAGGTCAATACCAGGCCAAAAAGACTGCCTGGTGACACACAAGTCAATAACAGGCCAAACAAGCTGCCTGGTGCCACATAGGTCAATACCAGGCCAAACAGACTGCCTGGTGCCACACAAGTCAATACCAGGCCAAACAAGCTGCCTAGTGCCACATAGGTCAAAACCAGGCCAAACAAGCTGCCTGGTGCCACACAGGTCAATACCAGGCCAAACAGACTGCCTGGTGCAACACAAGTCAATACCAGGCCAAACAGACTGCCTGGTGACACACAGGTCAATACCAGGCCAAACAGACTGCCTGGTTCCACACAGGTCAATACCAGGCCAAACAGACTGCCTGGTGCCACACAAGTCAATACAGGCCAAACAAGCTACCTGGTGCCACATAGGTCAATAGCAGGCCAAACAGACTGCCTGGTGCCACACAAGTCAATTCCAGGCCAAACAGACTGCCTGGTGCACACAGGTCAATACCAGGCCAAACAGACTGCATGTTCCACACAGGTCAAACCAGGCAAACAGACTGCCTGGTGCCACAACAGGTCAATACCAGGCAAAACAGACTGCCTGGTGCCACACAGGTCAATACCAGGCAAAACAGACTGCCTGGTGCACACAGGTCAATACCAGGCCAAACAGACTGCTGGTTTCCAACAGGTCAATACCAGGCCAAACGACTGCCTGGTGCCACACAAGTCAATACCAGGCCAAACAAGCTACCTGGTGCCACATAGGTCAATAGCAGGCCAAACAGACTGCCTGGTGCCACACAAGTCAATACCAGGCCAAACAGACTGCCTGGTGCTACACAGGTCAATACCAGGCCAAACAGACTGCCTAGTTCCACACAGGTCAATACCAGGTCAAACAGACTGCCTAGTTCCACACAGGTCAATACCAGGCCAAACAAGCTGCCTGGTGCCACATAGGTCAATACCAGGCCAAACAGACTGCCTGGTGACACACAGGTCAATACCAGGCCAAACAAGCTGCCAGGTGCCACACAGGTCAATACCAGGCCAAACAGACTGCCTGGTGCCACACAGGTCAATACCAAGCCAAACAGACTGCCTGGTTCCACACAGGTCAATACCAGGCCAAACAGACTGCCTGGTTCCACACAGGTCAATACCAGGCCAAACAGACTGCCTGGTTCCACACAGGTCAATACCAGGCCAAACAGACTGCCTGGTTCCACACAGGTCAATACCAGGCCAAACAGACTGCCCGGTGCCACACAGGTCAATACCAGGCCAAACAGACTGCCTGGTGCCACACAGGTCAATACCAGGCCAAACAAGCTGCCTGGTGCCACATAGGTCAATACCAGGCCAAATAGACTGCCTGGTGACACACAGGTCAATACCAGGCCAAACAGACTGCCTGGTTCCACACAGGTCAATACCAGGCCAAACAGACTGCCTGGTTCACACAGGTCAATACCAGGCCAAACAGACTGCCTAGTTCCACACAGGTCAATACCAGGCCAAACAGACTGCCTGGTGACACACAAGTCAATACCAGGCCAAACAAGCTGCCTGGTGCCACATAGGTCAATACCAGGCCAAACAGACTGCCTGGTGCCACACAAGTCAATACCAGGCCAAACAAGCTGCCTGGTTCCACACAGGTCAATACCAGGCCAAACAGACTGACTGGTGCCACACACGTCAATACCAGGCCAAACAAGCTGCCTGGTTCCACACAGGTCAATACCAGGCCAAACAAGCTGCCTGGTGCCACATAGGTCAATACCAGGCCAAACAGACTGCCTGGTGCCACATAGGTCAATACCAGGCCAAACAGACTGCCTGGTGCAACACAGGTCAATACCAGGCCAAACAGACTGCCTAGTTCCACACAGGTCAATACCAGGCCAAACAGACTGCCTGGTGACACACAAGTCAATACCAGGCCAAACAAGCTGCCTGGTGCCACATAGGTCAATACCAGGCCAAACAGACTGCGCTGGTGCCACACAAGTCAATACAGGCCAAACAAGCTGCCTAGTGCCACATAGGTCAATACCAGGCCAAACAAGCTGCCTGGTGCCACACAGGTCAATACCAGGCCAAACAGACTGCCTGGTGCCACACAGGTCAATACCAGGCCAAACAGACTGCCTGGTGCCACACAGGTCAATACCAGGCCAAACAGACTGACTGGTGCCACACACGTCAATACCAGGCCAAACAAGCTGCCTGGTTCCACACAGGTCAATACCAGGCCAAACAAGCTGCCTGGTGCCACATAGGTCAATACCAGGCCAAAACAGACAGACTGCCGTGCCACATAGGTCAATACCAGGCCAAACAGACTGCTGGTGCAACACAGGTCAATACCAGGCCACAACGACTGCCTAGTTCCACACAGGTCAATACCAGGCCAAACAGACTGCCTGGTGACACACAAGTCAATACCAGGCCAAACAAGCTGCCTGGTGCCACATAGGTCAATACCAGGCCAAACAGACTGCCTGGTGCCACACAAGTCAATACCAGGCCAAACAAGCTGCCTAGTGCCACATAGGTCAATACAGGCCAAACAAGCTGCCTGGTGCCACACAGGTCAATACCAGGCCAAACAGACTGCCTGGTGCCACACAGGTCAATACCAGGCCAAACAGACTGCCTGGTGCCACACAGGTCAATACCAGGCCAAACAGACTGCCTGGTTCCACACAGGTCAATACCAGGCCAAACAGACTGCTGGTGCCACACAGGTCAATACCAGGCCAAACAGAGCTGCCTGGTTCCACACAGGTCAATACCAGGCCAAACAGACTGCCTGGTTCCACACAGGTCAATACCAGGCCAAACAGACTGCCTGGTTCCACACAGGTCAATACCAGGCCAAACAGACTGCCTAGTTCCACACAGGTCAATACCACGCCAAACAGACTGCCTGGTGACACACAAGTCAATAACAGGCCAAACAAGCTGCCTGGTGCCACATAGGTCAATACCAGGCCAAACAGACTGCCTGGTGCCATACAAGTCAATACCAGGCCAAACAAGCTGCCTAGTGCCACATAGGTCAATACCAGGCCAAACAAGCTGCCTGGTGCCACACAGGTCAATACCAGGCCAAACAGACTGCCTGGTGCCACACAGGTCAATACCAGGCCAAACAGACTGCCTGGTGCAACACAAGTCAATACCAGGCCAAACAGACTGCCTGGTGACACACAGGTCAATACCAGGCCAAAAAAGCTGCCTGGTGCCACATAGGTCAATACCAGGCCAAACAGACTGCCTGGTGCCACACAGGTCAATACCAGGCCAAACAGACTGCCTGGTGCCACACAGGTCAATACCAGGCCAAACAGACTGCCTGGTTCCACACAGGTCAATACCAGGCCAAACAGACTGCCTGGTGCCACACGAGTCAATACCAGGCCAAACAAGCTACCTGGTGCCACATAGGTCAATAGCAGGCCAACAGACTGACTGGTGCCACACAAGTATCAATACCAGGCCAAACAAGCTGCCTGGTGCCACACAAATCAATACCAGGCCAAACAAGCTGCCTGGTTCCACACAGGTCAATACCAGGCCAAACAGACTGACTGGTGCCACACACGTCAATACCAGGCCAAACAAGCTGCCTGGTTCCACACAGGTCAATACCAGGCCAAACAAGCTGCCTGGTGCCACATAGGTCAATACCAGGCCAAACAGACTGCCTGGTGCCACATAGGTCAATACCAGGCCAAACAGACTGCCTGGTGCAACACAGGTCAATACCAGGCCAAACAGACTGCCTAGTTCCACACAGGTCAATACCAGGCCAAACAGACTGCCTGGTGACACACAAGTCAATACCAGGCCAAACAGGCTGCCTGGTGCCACACCAGGTCAATACCAGGCCAAACAGACTGCCTGGTGCCACACAGGTCAATACCAGGCCAAACAGACTGCCTGGTGCCACATAGGTCAATACCAGGCCAAACAGACTGCCTGGTGCCACACAGGTCAATACCAGGCCAAACAGACTGCCTGGTCCACACAGGTCAATACCAGGCAAACAGACTGCCTGGTGCCACACAGGTCAATACCGGCCAAAATGACTGGCTGGTTCCACACAGGTCAATACCAGGCCAAACAGGACTGCCTGGTTCCACACAGGTCAATACCAGGCCAAAACAGACTGCCTGGTTCCACACAGGTCAATACCAGGCCAAACAGACTGCCTAGTTCCACACAGGTCAATACCAGGCCAAACAGACTGCCTGGTGACACACAAGTCAATAACAGGCCAAACAAGCTCCTGGTGCCACATAGGTCAATACCAGGCCAAACAGACTGCCTGGTGCCACACAAGTCAATACCAGGCCAAACAAGCTGCCTAGTGCCACATAGGTCAATACCAGGCCAAACAAGCTGCCTGGTGCCACACAGGTCAATACCAGGCCAGACAGACTGCCTGGTTCCACACAGGTCAATACCAGGCCAAACAGACTGCCTGGTGCCACACGAGTCAATACCAGGCCAAACAAGCTACCTGGTGCCACATAGGTCAATAGCAGGCCAAACAGACTGCCTGGTGCCACACAAGTCAATACCAGGCCAAACAGACTGCCTGGTGCTACACAGGTCAATACCAGGCCAAAAAGACTGCCTAGTTCCACACAGGTCAATACCAGGCCAAACAGACTGCCTGGTGCCACACAAGTCAATACCAGGCCAAACAAGCTACCTGGTGCCACATAGGTCAATAGCAGGCCAAACAGACTGCTGGTGCCACACAAGTCAATACCAGGCCAAACAGACTGCCTGGTGCTACACAGGTCAAAACCAGGCCAAACAGACTGCCTAGTTCCACACAGGTCAATACCAGGCCAAACAGACTGCCTAGTTCCACACAGGTCAATACCAGGCCAAACAAGCTGCCTGGTGCCACATAAGTCAATACCAGGCCAAACAGACTGCCTGGTGACACACAGGTCAATACCAGGCCAAACAGACTGCCTGGTGCCACATAGGTCAATACCAGGCCAAACTGATTGCCTGGTGCCACACAGGTCAATACCAGGCCAAACAGACTGCCTGGTGCCACACAGGTCAATACCAGGCCAAACAGACTGCCTGGTTCCACACAGGTCAATACCAGGCCAAACAGACTGCCTGGTGCCACACGAGTCAATACCAGGCCAAACAAGCTACCTGGTGCCACATAGGTCAATAGCAGGCCAAACAGACTCCTGGGCCACACAAGTGCAATACCAGGCCAAACAGACTGCCTGGTGCTACACAGGTCAATACCAGGCCAAACAGACTGCCTAGTTCACACAGTCAATACCAGGCCAAACAGACTGCCTAGTTCCACACAGGTCAAACACAGGCCAACAAGCTGCCTGGTGCACATAGTCAATACCAGGCCAAACAGACTGCTGGTGACACACAGGTCAATACCAGGCCAAACAAGCTGCCTGGTGCCACAAGGTCAATACCAGGCCAAACAGACTGCCTGGTGACACACAGGTCAATACCAGGCCAAACAGACGCCTGGTCCACACAGGTCAATACCAGGCCAAACAGACTGCCTGGTTCCACACAGGTCAATACCAGGCCAAACAGACTGCCTGGTTCCACACAGGTCAATACCAGGCAAACAGACTGCCTGGTTCCACACAGGTCAATACCAGGCCAAACAGACTGCCTGGTTCCACACAGGTCAATACCAGGCCAAACAAGCTGCCTGGTGCCACATAGGTCAATACCAGGCCAAATAGACTGCCTGGTGACACACAAGTCAATACCAGGCCAAACAGACTGTCTGGTGCCACACAGGTCAATACCAGGCCAAACAGACTGTCTGGTGCCACACAGGTCAATACCAGGCCAAACAGACTGCCTGGTGCCACACGAGTCAATACCAGGCCAAACAAGCTGCCTGGTGCCACATAGGTCAATACCAGGCCAAACAAGCTGCCTGGTGCCACATAGGTCAATACCAGGCCAAACAGACTGCCTGGTGCCACACAAGTCAATACCAGGCCAAACAGACTGCCTGGTGCTACACAGGTCAATACCAGGCCAAACAGACTTCCTGGTGCCACACAGGTCAATACCTGGCCAAACAGACTGCCTGGTGCCACACAGGTCAATACCAGGCCAAACAAACTGCCTGGTGATACACAGGTTAATACCAGGCCAAACAGACTGCCTGGTGCCACACAGGTCAATACCAGGTTTGGTGCAAGTTCAGTTTAATAGGAGAAGCAAAATATAAGAAAAGAAACAGTGACTCACACTATGGACAGTGTGTAAACCCCCAAACACAACAGGGTTTGTTCCAAACTGCAATCAGACTGATCGCTCTGACTTCAGCAGTCTCCCTGAATAATCAGTTGCACTAACTTTTACAGCTGGGCTGGATTTCCCAGCACCCTTAGCTTTTAAAGACACATTACATAAATAACAACATACAGATGGTTCTTATCTATAAACATTTCTGTACATCAAGTATAAAGAAATTGTACATGTTTGTAAGATCAATCAAGACTGTTACAACAGAATATGGTATAAAGTGATAAAACATCTTAAACACTCCAGCTGCAGGTTTTACCAATAACCAATTACATTCAGACTATGCAATCACATAAACAGACAAGATCACTATCCACTCCTAACAGTAACAGAGAGAAGCATCCTCCTATTTATGTGCATGGTAAATATAACAATGTCAAAAATAATACAAAATACTTATTATAACATTTCAATAAAAAGGATCTAATAATACAAACAGATTTAACAAAAAGCTTGACACAGGTAAAAGAAAAATCACATCTTACAAAGCAAATAACCATTGTACAAACAAAATTAGCAGGTCTCTGTGCACATGTGACGATCATTAAGACAATTTGCTTAAACTGCCAAACTGTGCAGCACAAAACCTTTCAGGTAGAAACTAATTTCTTATGTTTATTCATGACTTTTGGTACAAAAAATTAATTAGTTAAGTTTAATGCAGTAAAAGAAAATGCAAATATTTAAATGCTTAATTACTGCCACCCGGAACAGATTCAGCATGGTGTTTAACCCTAGCAGTGCCAGGTTGTTTTGTATAAAAAAAATAAAGGGGGTTATACTGGAAAGCAGAAATAGCAAAAAAAAAAAATAAAAATACAGTCACAGTCATACAATGAACTCTCTGGTGCATTGTTCACTAATAGGTCATATCAGAGGACATGTGGACATTCTTTAAGGTTGGAAGATAAGAAGTTTCATCAAGGTTTCTTTACAGTGAGAACTGTGACACTGTGGAACTGTCTTCCAGCAGATGTGGTAATGGCAAGTTCATTGAATAGCTTTAAAAAAGGCCCGGATAAGTTTCTAAAACTAAAAAATATTGAGAATTACTGGTATTAATACATATACTGTAGTTCTGGTTGGTACAGGGATACTATATAATATTGAATATTACTGGTATTAATACATATACTGTAGTTCTGGTTGGTACAGAGATACTATATAATATTGAGAATTACTGGTATTAATACATATACTGTAGTTCTGAATGGTACAGGGATACTATATAGTATTGAGAATTACTGGTATTAATACATATACTGTAGTTCTGGTTGGTACGGGGATACTATATAATATTGAGAATTACTGGTATTAATACATATAGATCTGTTTGGTAAAGGGATACTATATAATATTGAGAATTACTGGTATTAATACATATACTGTAGTTCTGGTTGGTACAGAGATACTATATAATATTGAGAATTACTGGTATTAATACATATACTGTAGTTCTGGATGGTACAGGGATACTATATAATATTGAGAATTACTGGTATTAATACATATACTGTAGTTCTTGTTGGTACAGGGATACTATATAATATTGAGAATTACTGGTATTAATACATATACTGTAGTTCTGGTTGGTACAGGGATACTGTATAATATTGAGAATTTCTGGTATTAATACATATACTGTAGTTCTGGTTGGTACAGGGATACTATATAATATTGAGGATTACTGGTATTAATACATATAGATCTGGTTGGTAAAGGGATACTATATAATATTGAGAATTACTGATATTAATACATATACTGTAGTTCTGGTCAGTACGGGGATACTATATAATATTAAGAATTACTGGTTTTAATACATATACTGTAGTTCTGGTTGGTACAGGGATACTATATAATAAGAATTACTGGTATTAATACATATACTGTAGTTCTGGTTGGTACAGGGATACTTATATAATATTGAGAATTACTGGTATTAATACATATACTGTAGTTCTGGTTGGTACAGGGATACTATATAATATTGAGAATTACTGGTACTAATACATATACTGTAAGTCTGGTTGGTACAGGGATACTATAACTATATAATATTGAGAATTACTGGTATTAATACATATACTGTAGTTCTGGTTGGTACAGGGATACTATATAATATTGAGAATTACTGGTATTAATACATATACTGTAATTCTGGTTGGTACAGGGATACTATATAATATTTAGAATTACTGGTATTAATACAAATACTGTAGTTCTGGTAGGGTATAAAGGTTGGATTGGATGGATGCCTGTCTTGATACAGCCTCCAATACTACAGTATGTTACTCTGTAACTGTTAGACAGACATTATGGGTAGGGTATAAATGTTGGACTGGATGGACGTATGTCTTTAAACAAACGTCAATACTATGTTACTATGTAATGGCTAGACAGACATTATGGGTAGGGTATAAAGGTTGGACTATATGGACATTTGTTTTTAGACAACCTCCAATACTACAGTTATTATGTAACTGTTAGGCAGACATTATGGGCAAGGTATAAAGGTTGGACTAGATGGACGTATGTCTTTAATGAGCCTCCAATCCCATGTTACTATGTGACAGACATTATGGGTAGGGTATATAGGTTGGATTGGATGGATGCCTGTCTTGATACAGCCTCCAATACTACAGTATGTTACTCTGTAGCTGTTATACAGACATTATGGGTAGGGTATAAAGGTTGGACTAGAGGACGTATGTCTTTATACAACCTTCAATACTATGTTACTATGTAACTGTTATACAGACATTATGGGTAGGGTATAAAGGTTGGACTAGATGGACGTATGTCTTTATGCAACCTCCAATACTATGTTACTATGTAACTGTTAGACAGACATTATGGGCAAGGTATAAATGTTGGACTAGATGGACCTATGTCTTTATACAACCTCCAATACTATGTAACTGTTATACAGACATTATGGTTAGACAAAATTCAGGATTTGAACCCTGCACACCTTAACCATTGCAAATGGCAAAAAATTCAATGAAGTGCTAGGTGCTTCCGTCCCTGTAGCCAACAGTCCAAATCTAGATAAAAATTGGTAGCTGGGCACACCAGTCTTAAGTGTAAACAAATTTTATATGTTTCGGAACATAGGTGTGGTTCCTTCCTCAGACAAACATAAATGGGGTAGGGTATAAAGGTTGGACTAGATGGACATATTACTTTGTTCAACCTCCACTACAATGTATCCATTAACTCCTCCCTGAAACATTAGTAATTTAATAGGATTGCTCTACCTGCAAATTTAGAAACAAATTCAGTCCAACATGCAAAAATCTAGATATTTCTTCTAGACACTTGAGGAATTCTAAACTGTAATCAATCCTTTACTCATTAAATGAATAGAATTAATATAAAATAATAAACATATGAAATCATTTAGGGTACTTGATAATTACGTTTGAGTCTAATTGATAAGGTGAATGACGCAGTATAAGTGATTACATAGCACATAATTACACTACAGGAGAATGTTAATTAATTGGTTGACTACAGACTGGCTCTACAGACCACACTTAGAACTTGTTGACATTTCCTAAGAAGGTCCCACAGAATGTTAAAATGATTAACTTTACATGTAACTGAATGATAGGAACTGGTTTAATGGTATTAACTGGGACCCTAAATTCTCCCACATGTACAGAGTCACATCCATGCTATAGTGGTTATAGGATCATAACTCACTGAAGACTTTTATTACCGTCCCCTGGTATCCTGTAACCTATAATCCTCTACAATACTACAACCAATGACAGATCTTGTTACAGGCTAAACCTTTATACTGTAAAATCCTTTATAACTCCCGATGGGCGGATCTCCTACTGACAAATGTCCATTAGACTTTCAATGTGTCCACCGTCCCTAGACCTTAAGATGACCAAGTGGTGGAACTGTGCTTACTTGGAGTGATCGTACTCATATGAAGCCTTATTATTCTAAGGGACTATTAACCACTCACCAAGGGGGAGTTTAATTGAATTGGTTTTGGTCATTGATTTGATGTTGCAGTACTATAATAGAATTATCGATTGTCCATCATTCCTATGTAACAAAGGCATTTCACCTACTAGACCAGTAAAGGTAGAACAACCCTAACACAATTATTGGATTATCGCTACATAATCTGAAAACATGAGATGTTATTAATTCACATTAACACTGTCTTGTCAAGCTTGGAAAGGTAGAAATGAAAGTAGCAATGACTTTCATGGACATGGCTCTGGATGGGGGAACCATTTACCAGGTTAGATTGTAAGGAAACTGGAGAACAGACTGATCCTATCACATATTGTTATAAGGATGAAGACTTGGCAATGAAATTCAATCTGCAGTAATTACCAACGATAAATACAATCACATTGCAAATCTTAGTCCGAATGGCCAAATGACTTTGGGTTCTGTACATTAAAGGTTCCCCTTTGTGAGTGGAATAGTTTCTACTCCCGTGTGTTTCATCTGGTTCTCACTTTTTTCTCATTCTGATTGGTTCCTTTCCATATAATGGAGACATTAAGGTTAGCCTTTCTAATAGGAATAATATGAACCAGCAACTACAAATAACCCATTTAATTCTTCCGCAGGTCACCTCTTAAGGTTCGTACACACGTGCGATCGCGGGTCCCGACCCGCAACGCACAATGTGTACAAACAACTGTTTCGGACGATAATTGGCCCATGTGTAGACACTTTATCGCCCGAAACGGTCGTTCATTCAGGGATCATTGCACAATCGACTTGGCGGATCTCCGAATGACCGTTTTGGCTGATAAAGTGTCCACACACGGACCAATTATCGGCCGAAACATTCATTCGTACACATTGTGCGTCGCGGGTCAGGACCGGCGATCACACGTGTGTAAGAACCTTTATTTCAGAGTAGAAGGGTTATTATACATGACATCTTTTTGTAACTATCACATTGGCAAAATAGGAATAGGATGCTATATGCAAACTCATAGCAAACATCCCTTTCTAAGGATCATGTCAGGAAGGAGAACAAGAAGTCAACATCTACTCATCTTTCACATGGACCAGATGGTGGTACACACACTGTCACTAGGACAGATTAATGTTGAGGTGTCAGTAGAGTCAGGAGATGAAAGGATATGAAGACTATTTAGGGTAGATACTGAGATCATGGAAGGGGAGTCAGTAAAGTAGAGATGAGATCTGAATATATTCCTGAACAGGGCAGGAATGTTGCAGTGTCCTAATTTCTTTCTTAAAGGGGAACTTAAGTCACCAGACAGGATCTTAATAGATAGAGCACATTTACAGTGATACAAAAAGCTGTGTTTCACATTTCGATTGTTATGGATGTTGGTTGATTTATTTAACTTGTTTCAGGGGTCACCTCCCATAACTCACCTCTCTGTGTTGCTAGGAGCCTGAGTGTATGCTGGACTTATTCTCTAGTGCATAGCAGATCAAAATCCCTAGAAACTGACAGCCAATGATGTTACAGCACAGAGATCCTGCCTCTCTTATACACAGTATTTATTTCTGTTTGCAATGATCCCTCCCCATCTACACATTTCTTTGTATTTTAAACAAAAGCTTAAAGTAATCTTTGAAGTTTATTTCTTAGTCAGCATTAATTGTCGATAGAAAATAAAAGTTCAAAATCAGGTCTAGAGATTGGAACATGTAATATCACAGATTCTGGCTTTTTAAATGTAGAGAATTAGTCCACTAACATACCATAGCTAACACATATAAAATGGTACCTTTAGAAACTTTATCTTTTACTAGGAACAGAACAAAAGCAAAAATATAAGATCAGTTGCCTATTTAGTATTGTTGTTAGGTTGTCTGTAATTCATGCTGTCTGAAAAATAAACTTCAGGTTAACAGCAGCTTTCAAAGTCTTAGGGGATTCCTTATAAGTATGGGGACATCTGAATAGAAAATGCTTTGTAAAGTGACAGTGAATACTTGTGTAAGGGGAGTGGCCAGTAGGTTTTCCCATCATCCTGATAGTCCCACGGAGCCTGCAGATGGACGTAATCCCGACTCCTTCATTCACATTAACACTAAACCCCTTTAAACCACCGGATCCCCCAGACATTTCCTAGTAATGAGGGCCAGAGAAGCGAATGGTAATTAATCGCAGATTGTTATAATTGCCAGTCGTTGGTAATTAACTTTGTTATTTTTATTATTCCTTAGCGCTTTGTGTATCTGCACCTGGACAGTGAAGGAATCTCCATTTATTTGTGACTGCAGTAAAACTAATAACGTGGGGTCTTTACATCCAAAGACTCCGAACACTGGAAATAATTGGGATTTTACAGATACAGTAAGGGGATTTTTGCCTAGAGAATTCCAAGACTACATTACTGTTCCTTTAAAGATAAACTAAGCAGGTGCTGATGGCAAACTGGTGCCTGGCAGAAGGTATTTTGTATGAGTGGCCAAGTGGCTGCCCCAGTGCCATAGAACGGAGATGAGCACGTTTTCCCTGACTTTGCTAATGAATACATTCAATCTTATTGGCCAGGGGCAGGCTTTGATTGGCTGTATTTGCAGTCATCTCACACTAGACTTGTACATAAATGATAATTGACTACGAGGAAACGTTTCCCCCTCGTGGTTCCAATGTCAACAGAGAACAAAGAGCTGAATCTTGGAAAAAGCAGAAGGTTCCTCTAGAGGGGTTTCCAATCTGTCCCCTCCAGCTGTCAGGACGCCAAATCCCATCATACCCCGACAGCCTTTGATTGCTGGAGGGCTACAGGATTCATTATAAAATCCATGGTGGGTCCTCTAAGGATCACAAATCTGGGAGTTTAGATTCCATGTTTTGCAGGTTTAAAGTCTATCAGTGTTTCCTCTCATTTTGTCTGTTTATAGACAGAAGAAAACGTTTCCAATAGAGATGGACGGACTTCTTAAAATCTGTTCCAATTTCGGATTTCAACTTCCGTATAATTTGAAAATCTAAAATTGGACCCATTAGGGGAGCAAAAAATCCAAAAAGTTGAAATAAATTAAAGATAAAATAACAATACTGCAAATGGCTCTGGCACCTGGGAAATGGTTTGGGGAACACGTACAAACATCGAGAACTTGTAATAAAGTCACTTCTTTCATATACGCACTGCTTCCGAGCTTCCGCATTCAACATTCCATAATGATCCTATTTTTCGAGTGTTCAGTAAAACTCCCATATACAGAATCGAGGGTTAACAAATTCTGTATGTATCCTGTACACAGAATTGAGGGTACTAGGGGGTTGGCACTGCTAAAAATAACTGGTTCTTGTCTAGATGTTTGTACAAAATGTATAAATTAAGAAAATGTAATTCCGAATTCGAACGTTAACTTGATAATTATCGAAACCAGTTCTATTAAAAAAAAAAGTCAGAGAAAAAAGTCTGAGTCTGTTTCTGTAAAAAACAACTCAAAACCGGGTTTGGGTTTGAGTTTGAGTCTCTCTATTTTCCAATTAAAATTTTGTTGTGCTCCATCTTGTTCATGGTACAGTGCTCCATTTTGTTTGTGGCACATTGCCCCATTTTGTTCATGGTACAGTACTCCATTTTGTTTGTGGCACAGTGCCCCATTTTGTTCATGGTACAGTACTCCATTTTGTTTGTGGCACAGTGCCCCATTTTGTTCATGGTACAGTGTTCCTTCTTGTTTGTGGCACAGTGACCCATTTTGTTCATGGTACAGTGTTCCTTCTTGTTTGTGGCACAGTGCCCCTTTTGTTCATGTACAGTCGTCCTTTTTGTGGCACAGTCCCCCATTTTGTTCATGGTACAGTCTCTTTTGTTGTGGCACAGTGCCCATTTTGTTCATGGTACAGTGTTCCTTCTTGTTTGTGGCACAGTGCCCCCCATTTTGTTCATGTACAGTCTTCTCTTTTGTTTGTGGCACAGTGCCCCATTTTGTTCATGGTACAGTGCTCCTTTTGTTTTGTGCACATGCTCCATTTGTTTCATGTACATGTTCCCATTTTGTTTGGGCACAGTGCTCCCTTTTGTTCAGTACAGTCCCATTTTGTTTGTGGTACAGTGCCCATTTGTTTCATGGTACAGTGTCCTTCTTGTTGGTGGCACAGTGCCCCATTTTGTTCATGGTACAGTCTTCCTTTGTTTGTGGCACGTGCCCTTTGTTTCATGGTACAGTGTTCCATTTTTGTTTGTGCACAGTGCCCCATTTTGTTCATGGTACAGTGTTCCTCTGTTTTTGTGGTACAGTCCCCCTTTTGTTCATGGTACAGTGTTCCTTCTTGTTTGTGGCACAGTGCTCCATTTTGTTCATGGTACAGTGTTCCTTTTGTTTTGGTACAGTCCCATTTTGTTCATGTACAGTGTTCCTTCTTGTTTGTGCACAGTGCTCCATTTTGTCGGGGTACAGTGTTCCTTCTTGTTTGTGGTACAGTCCCCATTTTGTTCATGGTACAGTGTTCCTTCTGTTTGTGGCACAGTCCCCATTTGTTCATGGTACAGTGTTCCTTCTTGTTTGTGGTACATCCCCCCTTTGGTTCATGTTACGTGTTCCTTTTGTTTGTGGCACGTGCCCTTGTTCATGGTACAGTGTTCCTTCTTGTTTGTGGTACAGTCCCCCATTTTGTTCATGGTACAGTGTTCCTTCTTGTTTGTGGCACAGTGCTCCATTTTGTTCATGGTACAGTGTTCCTTCTTGTTGGTGGCACAGTGACCCATTTTGTTCATGATACAGTACTCCATTTTGTTTGTGGCACAGTGCTCCATTTTTGGTCATGGTACAGTCTCCCTTGTTTTGTGGACAGTGCCCCATTTTGTTCATGGTACAGTGTTCCTTCTTGTTTGTGGCCAGTGCCCATTTTGTTCATGACAGTGCCTTTTTTTGCACAGTGTCCCCATTTGTTCTGACTGTCCTTCGTGTTTGTGGCACATTGCCCCATTTGTTCATGGTACAGTGTTCCTTCTTGTTTGTGGCACAGTGCCCCATTTTGTTCATGGTACAGTGCTCCTTCTTGTTTGAGGTACAGTGACCCATTTTGTTCATGGTACAGTGTTCCTACTTGTTTGTGGTACAGTGCCCCATTTTGTTCATGGTACAGTGTTCCTTCTTGTTTGTGGCACAGTGCTCCATTTTGTCATGGTACAGTGTTCCTTCTTGTTTGTGGCACAGTCCCCATTTTGTTCATGGTACAGTGTTCCTTCTTGTTTGTGGCACAGTGCCCCATTTGTTCATGGTACAGTGTTCCTTCTTGTTTGTGGCACAGTGCCCCATTTTGTTCATGGTACAGTGCTCCTTCTTGTTTGTTACAGTGACCCTTGGTTCATGGTACAGCCTTCTGTGTGGCCAGTGCCCCATTTTTTCATGTAAGTGTCTTCTTGTTTGTGGCACAGTGCCCCATTTGTTCAGGGTACAGGTGCCTCTTGTTTGAGGGTACAGTGACCCATTTGTTCATGGTACAGGGTTTCCCTTGTTTGGCACAGTGCCCCATTGTGCATGGTACAGTGTCCCTGGCACAGTCCCCCATGGGTCATGGTCCTCGTTTGTTGTGCCTGCGGGCACAGTGCCCCATTGTTGCATGGTACAGTGCTTCCTTCTCTTGTTTGTGGTACAGTGCCTCCATTGGTTCAGGGACAGTGTTCCTTGTCGGTTGTGGGTGGCACAGTGCCCCATGTTCAGGTACAGGGCCGTGCTGGGGGGGGCACAGTGCCCCATTTTGTTCATGGTACAGTGTTCCTTCTTGTGGGAGGACAGTGCCCATTGGTTGTTCATGGTACAGTGTTCCTTGTGTTGTGGGCACAGTGCCCCATTTGTGCAGGTGGACAGTGTCCTTCTTGTTGTGGTGCACAGGTGCCCACAGGGACAGTGCCCTTCTTGTTTGGGTACAGTGCCCCCATTTGTTCATGGTACAGTGTCCTTCTGTGTTGGTACAGTGCCCATTTGTTCATGGTACAGGTGCCCGGGGGCACAGCCCCAGTGCAGACAGCCTTCTGGTGGTGGGACAGTGACCCATGTTGCATGGACAGTGTCCCGTGTGGGCACAGGCCCCCCGGCAGGGTACAGTGTCCCCGTGTTGTGGCACGTGCCCCTTTGTCAGGGTCAGTGCCCTCTGGTGGGGGGCACAGTGCCCATTTTGTTCATGGTACAGTGTCCTTCTTGTGTGGGCACAGTGCCCCATTTGTGTCAGGGTACAGTGTTCCTTCTTGTTTTGTGGCACAGTCCCCCATTTGTTCATGGTACAGTGTTCCTTCTTGTTTTGGGGCAAGTGCCCCTTGTTTGTGCATGGTACAGTTTCCTTTCTTGTTGTGGACAGTGCACCCATGGCATGGTACAGTGTTCCTTCGGTTTGTGGCACGGGCCCCATTGGTTCATGGTACAGTGTTCCTTCTTGTTGTGTACAGTGCCCCATTGTTCAGGGGACAGTTCCTTTCTGTTTTGTGGTACAGTGACCCATTTTGTTCATGGTACAGGTTCCGCTTGTTTTGGTGCACAGTGGCCCCATTTGTTCATGGTACGGCTTCTGTTGTGACAGTGACCCATGGTTCAGGTACAGTGTCCCTTGTTTGTGGCACAGTGCCCCATTTTGTTCATGGTACAGTGTTCCTTCTTGTTTGTGGTACAGTGCCCATTTTGTTCATGGTACAGTGTTCCTTCTTGTTTGTGGCACAGTGCCCCATTTTGTTCATGGTACAGTGTTCCTTCTTGTTTGTGGCACAGTGCCCCTTTTGTTCATGGTACAGTGTTCCTCTTGTTTGTGGCACAGTGCTCCATTTTTGTTCTGGTACAGTGTTCCTTTTGTTTGTGGCACAGGCTCCTTTGTTCATGGTACAGTGTTCCTTCTGTTTGTGGTACAGTCCCCCATTTTGTTCATGGTACAGTGTTCCTTCTTGTGTTGTGCACAGTGCCCATTTTGTTCATGGTACAGTGTTCCTTCTTGTTTGTGGTACAGTGCCCCATTTTGTTCATGGTACAGTACTCCATTTTGTTTGTGGCACAGTGCCCCATTTTGTTCATGGTACAGTGTCCTTGTTTTTGGCACATTGCCCCCCATTTTGTTCATGGTACAGTGTTCCTTCTTGTTTGTGGCACAGTGCTCCTATTTGTTCATGGTTACAGTGTCCTTCTGTGTTGTGTGTACAGTCCCCCATTTTGTCATGGTAACGTGTTCCTTCTTGTTGTGCCCAGTGCCCCATTTTGTTCTGGTCATGTTCCTTCTTGTTTGTGGACAGTGCCCCATTTGTTCATGGTACAGTGTTCCTTCTTGTTTGTGGTACAGTGCCCCATTTTGTTCATGGTACAGTGTTCCTTCTTGTTGGTGTACAGTGCCCTTGTTCATGGTACAGTGTTCCTTCTTGTTTGTGGACAGTCCCCATTTTGTCTGGTACAGTGTCCTTCTTGTTTTGTACAGTGACCCATTTGTTCATGGTACAGTGTTCCTTCTTGTTTGTGGACAGTCCCCATTTGTTCATGGTACATGTTCCTTCTTGTTTGTGGTACAGTGCCCCATTTTGTTCATGGTACAGTGTTCCTCTTGTTTTGTGGTACAGTGCCCTTTTTGTTCATGGTACGTTTCCTTCTTGTTTGTGGTACAGTGCCCCATTTTGTTCATGGTACAGTGTTCCTTCTTGTTTGTGGTACAGTCCCCCATTTTGTTCATGGTACAGTGTTCCTTCTTGTTTGTGGTACAGTGACCCATTTTGTTCATGGTACAGTGTCCCTTCTTGTTTGTGGTACAGTGACCCATTTTGTTCATGGTACGTGTTCCTTCTGTTTGTGGTACAGTGCCCATTTTGTTCATGGTACAGTGTTCCTTCTTGTTTGTGGACAGTCCCCCATTTGTCATGGTACAGTGTTCCTTCTTGTTTGTGGTACAGTGACCCATTTTGTTCATGGTACAGTGTTCCTTCTTGTTTGTGGCACAGTGCTCCATTTTGTTCATGGTACAGTGTTCCTTCTTGTTTGTGGTACAGTCCCCTTTTGTTCATGGTACTTGTTCCTTCTTGTTTGTGGCACAGTGCCCCATTTTGTCATGGTACAGTGTTCCTTCTTGTTTGTGGCACAGTGCCCCATTTTGTTCATGGTACAGTGCTCCTTCTTGTTTGTGCTCCATTTTGTTCATGGTACAGTGTTCCTTCTTGTTTGTGGTACAGTCCCCCATTTTGTTCATGGTACAGTGCTCCTTCTTGTTTGTGGCACAGTGCCCCATTTTGTTCATGGTACAGTGTTCCTTCTTGTTTGTGGCACAGTTGCCCATTTGTTCATGGTACAGTGTTCCTTCTTGTTTGTGGTACAGTGCTCCATTTTGTTCATGATACAGTACTCCATTTTGTTTGTGGCACAGTGCCCCATTTTGTTCATGATACAGTACTCCATTTTGTTTGTGGCACAGTGCCCCATTTTGTTCATGGTACAGTGTTCCTTCTTGTTTGTGACAGTCCCCCCATTTTGTTCATGGAACAGTGTTCCTCTTGTTTGTGGCACAGTGCCCCATTTTGTTCATGGTACATGTTCCTTCTTGTTTGTGGCACAGGTCCCATTTTGTTCATGGTACAGTGTTCCTTCTTGTTTGTGGCACAGTGCCCATTTTGTTCTGGTACAGTGTTCCTTCTTTTTTGTGGACAGTGCCCATTTTGTTCATGGTACAGTGTCCTTCTTGTTTGGTGCACAGTGCCCATTTTGTTCATGGTACAGTGTTCCTTCTTGTTTGTGACAGTGCCCATTTTTTTCATGGTACAGTGTTCCTTCTTGTTGTGCACGTGCCCATTTGTTCATGGTCATTGTTCCTTCTTTTTTGTGCACAGTGCCCATTTTGTTCATGGTACAGTGTTCCTTCTTGTTTGTAGCACAGTGACCCATTTTGTTCATGGTACAGTGTTCCTTCTGTTTGTAGCACAGTGCCCCATTTTGTTCATGGTACAGTGTTCCTTCTTGTTTGTAGCACAGTGCCCCATTTTGTTCATGGTACAGTGTCCTTCTTGTTTGTACAGTGCCCTTTTGTTCTGGTACAGTGTTCCTCTTGTTTGTGGCACAGTGCCCATTTTGTTCAGGTAAGCATGTTTCCTTCTTGTTTGTGCACAGTGCCCATTTGTTCATGGTACAGTTCCTTCTTGTTTGTGGCACAGTGACCCATTTTGTTCATGGTACAGTGTTCCTTCTTGTTTGTCACAGTGCCCTTTGTTTTCATGGTACAGTGTTCCTTCTTGTTTGTGGCACAGTGCCCCATTTTGTTCATGGTACAGTGTTCCTTCTTGTTTGTGGCACAGTGCCCATTTTGTTCATGGTACAGTGTTCCTTCTTGTTTGGTGGCACAGTGCCCCATTTTGTTCATGGTACGATGTTCCTTCTTGTTTGTGGCACAGTGCCCATTTGTTCATGGTACAGTGTTCCTTCTGTTTGTGCACAGTGCCCCATTTTGTTCATGGTCAGTGTTCCTTCTTGTTTGTGGCACAGTGCCCCATTTTGTTCATGGTACAGTGTTCCTTCTTGTTTGTGGCACAGTGCCCCATTTGTTCATGGTACAGTGTTCCTTCTTGTTTGTGGCACAGTGCCCATTTTGTTCATGGTACAGTTCCTTCTTGTTTTGGCACAGTGCCCATTTTGTTCATGGTACAGTGTTCTTCTTGTTTGTGACAGTGCCCATTTGTTCATGGTACAGTGTTCCTTTCTTGTTTGTGGCACAGTGCCCCATTTTGTTCATGGTACAGTGTTCCTTCTTGTTTGTGGCACAGTGCCCATTTTGTTCATGGTACAGTGTTCCTTCTTGTTTGTGGTACAGTGCTCCATTTTGTTCATGGTACAGTGTTCCTTCTTGTTTGTGCACAGTGCTCCATTTTGTTCATGGTACAGTGTCCTTCTTGTTTGTGGTACAGTGCTCCATTGTGTCATGTACAGGTTCCTCTTGTTTGTGGCACAGTGCCCCTTTTGTTCATGGTACAGTGTCCTTCTTGTTTGTGGCACAGTGCCCATTTTGTTCATGGTACAGTGTTCCTTCTTGTTTGTGGCACAGTGCCCATTTGTTCATGGTACAGTGTTCCTTCTTGTTTGTGGCACAGTGCCCATTTTGTTCATGGTACGTGTTCCTTCTTGTTTGTGGACAGTGCTCCATTTGTTCATACAGTTCCTTTTGTTTGTGGCACAGTGCCCCATTTTGTTCATGTACAGTACTCCATTTTGTTTGTGGCACAGTGCTCCATTTTGTTCATGGTACAGTGTTCCTTCTTGTTTGTGGTACAGTGCCCCATTTTGTTCATGGTACAGTGTTCCTTCTTGTTTGTGGCACAGTGACCCATTTTGTTCATGGTACAGTGTTCCTTCTTGTTTGTGGCACAGTGCCCATTTTGTCATGGTACAGTGTTCCTTCTTGTTTGTGGCACAGTCCCATTTTTTCATGGTAAGTGTTCCTTCTTGTTTGTGGCACAGTGCTCCATTGTTCATGGACAGTGTCCTCTTGTTTGTGGACAGTCCCCATTTTTGTCATGGTACAGTGTCCTTCTTGTTTGTGGCACAGTGACCCATTTTGTTCATGGTACAGTGTTCCTTCTTGTTTGTGGCACAGTGCCCATTTTGTTCATGGTACAGTGTTCCTTCTTGTTTGTGGCACAGTGCCCCATTTTGTTCATGGTACAGTGTCCTTCTTGTTTGTGGCACAGTGCCCATTTTGTTCAGGTGACAGTGTTCCTTCTTGTTTGTGGCACAGTGCCCCATTTTGTTCATGGTACAGTGTTCCTTCTTGTTTGTGGCACAGTGCTCCATTTTGTTCATGGTACAGTTCTCCATTTTGTTTGTGGCACAGTGCCCATTTTGTTCATGGTACAGTGTTCCTTCTTGTTTGTGGCACAGTGCCCCATTTTGTTCATGGTACAGTGTTCCTTCTTGTTTGTGCTCCATTTTGTTCATGGTACAGTGTTCCTTCTTGTTTGTGGCACAGTGCTCCATTTTGTTCATGTACGTGCTCCTTCTTGTTTGTGGCACAGTGCTCCATCTTCCTTCGCTTCCCGTCCCTTTCCTCTGTTTCTCCTCCCACATCTCACCCAGCGCTGTTCGTCTTTAATACCACATATCTTCACCTCTCGACTAGGTGTGTATGGTGCTTTTGTGTGGGATGTGTGGTTCACCAGGAGTAGAAGGAAGTCACGACACAATCGGGCGGCATTGTAAAGTCTCACCACGATTTTGGTTTTCACATGTCCCCATGGGCAGTTTCGCTGATACGCGATAGGGATCACTTCGGTTCGGGACTTGAAATACAGGGTGCGTCTGCTTGGCCTATATGTGCAGCAACAGAGTGACACACAAAAAAGAAGCGACGTGTAGAGTGTGCGGGTGGCTGGAGGCCACGCACAAAAAAAATAGATAAACTAGGAGCGGACAAAAGAAATAAAAGGGTAACAATGGAGTGTAATGTACGTAAAAACAGTTGTCGCGGGATGTGTGGGGTGAAAGAACACAACGTACATAGTGGGAAAAGGAATAGGGGCAGGAAAAGTGCGAGTCTACAGTCAAGCAAGAGGGGCCGAGCGGGGTTAAAGGGGTACGGCAGTGTCCTAGCAGGGGAGTGGGGTGTAACAGGACACCCGCGAATTAGTGAAAACTGTACAAGGATAAATATAGATGGCACGCCCCGGGAAAGAGTAAACCTGGTCGGTGCTCTGGGCTACATGGGGTGGCATACATGCCAAAAAACTGGTTGGTGTGAGTGGGGAGAGAGCGCCGGGGCGTGGGGGGGTCTCAAGGCGGGTTCGGACAGACGCGGGGGGGCAAAGACACGTGGTGTGCAGGGGGCCAAGGTTCAAAGGGGGTAAGGCAAGGTGACAGACAGGGGGGCTGACAGGGAGTGCAAGGCAAGGGGGAGGGGGAAAAGCACAATTATAACGAGAAGTCAAGGGGGGCACAAACGTGCCTAAGCGCGGGGGGGGCACACGGTAGGGGAAGAAAGGCAAGGAAAAATGGGGTGGAGCGTCGCCAGGGCGTATAGACGGGGCCGTGCGGGGGGGTCACGAGCGCCATTGGGCAGGGGAACAGTGCCTGCGGGGGGGCACAGTGCGGACATTGTGGGCAGAGACGCCCGGGTAGGCAAGGGGGGATTCCTCGTGCTGTTGTCAGCACCACAACAGAGGGCGAAGGGGTAGCAGGAGTGGGGACAGGGCGCCGGGCGACTGGGGGGTCGTGCAGCACAAGTCGACGCAGTTTGGTCGAGTGGTATGGTGTACCTGTCGGTGGGTGCGCAACCGTGGTTCGCTGCGCCAAGACAGCCAGAGGGAAGGGCGTCTTGGGGGGGGGGCACTGGTGCACCACGGTGTGGCGGGTGCGAGTACACTTTATGTTCCCTGAGTCGGAGTTGGGAGATCGGTGGACACAAGAGTGGGTGCGAAAAGTCATGACGAAAAACCCGAAGACCGAAGGGGTAGTAGCGGGCAAGAGCAAAACACCCGGTGGACCTGGGTGTGGATGGGGGGTGACGGGGGAGAAGCCCCAAGAGTGGTGCAGGATACACGTACGCAAACAGCCGACGCCAGGAGGGGGGGGTGCGCAAGTGGCCACCATGGGGGGGGTCGTTGGTACTAGTGCCTCAAGCAGTGGTCGGGAACAGGCATCAAAACCAATAATTACGGAGCGAGCATAGATCTACAGGATGTGGCCGAGAC
Organism: Hymenochirus boettgeri; assembly: GCA_019447015.1. NCBI lineage: Eukaryota > Metazoa > Chordata > Amphibia > Anura > Pipidae > Hymenochirus > Hymenochirus boettgeri. The sequence continues at coordinate 48,760 of JAACNH010000684.1, forward strand.
TAAATAGAGATTGGTGCACACACCCAGACCCAGCGCAATAGGGGAAGCAAGCGTAGAGATGCGAGGGTATCCTCCTTAGAAGGCATGTGGGGGACCCAGGATCGGACACTGGGGGGCAGGGAACAGGTGGGACTTCAGGGGTGGTGGGACACAGGGATAAAAAACCGGGGGGGCGGATGGACAAAGGGGCTGCGGCTGTTGGGTGCAACGTGAGGACCCAAGAATGGGAAGCGACAGGGGGACCTGCGTGGGTGGAGGGGGTACACAGGAGCCCGGAGGGGGAAGGGACCGGGCGACCAGGCGTGGTTGATGCCACCAGGACCAAGGGGGCACAGGTAGCGGGTTTACGGATAGGTCCAGGGCCGACAGGGGGGGGCAAGGGGGGCCGTGTCCGTCGTGGTATTGGTAGCACAGTACACACGGACACAATGTTGGTTCACGGAAGGGGTGACATAGGTGAAGCCATCTCATGGGGGCTGGGGGGGCACGGTGCGCAAGGACCCATGGGGAGTGGGGCAATGGAAGGGGGCAGCCGGGGGGGTGGCACAGTGCCCCGGGGTGTGCCATGGTTACAAAAGAATAGGGCAGGCGCGTGGGGGGGGGGGCAGTGCACAATACCCATTAGGGGGTCAAGGGACAGGTGACGTGGCTGCGGACATCAGATGGGTGGCACAGGGACCATGGTTGGGGATCATGGGTACAGTGTGCCCTTCGGTTGGGGTGGCAAACTAAAACACAGGCCAGGTTGGCGGGAGGGAAGGTGGGCCACAAGTCAATGGGGGTGGTGGGGGCCAACCACACGAGACAGGGCGGTCAGGGTCGGATGGACACGTGGGGTCAGTCGGTGGGCACACGGGGGATACCATGTTTTTCAATGAGACGAGGGCGCCTGCGTGGGGTGGGGGCACAGTGACAGCCACTGCTGAGGTCTATCAAGTACTCCATTGGGGAGTTGGGGTGGGCCGCCAAGCCCCGACATTGGGGCAGGTGACAGTACGAACGCAGGTTGTTTGGGCCGCTGCTCACAGCGTTGGGGCATAGGGGCGCAAAAGAAGGGCCGGTCCAGTCTGATAGTTTTGGCAACGTTGCCCCCATTGTGAGTTGACAGGGGAATAACACGGGGCCGCTGGGGGGCACGAAAGGGCCTCCCAAAGAAGCTGTTCAGAACGTACTACCAGTGGTTTGGGGGGCCAGGGGCCCATTGTTGTTCGCTATGGGCGCAGTGCTTCCGGTCTTGTTGATGGCACAAGGGGGGGTGCCCATTTTTGTTCATAAAGAGGGGTAATGTTCCTTCGTTATGGGGCACAGTGCTCGCATCTTGTTCCAAAAAATGAATAGTACTCCATGGTGTTTGTGGTGGCACCCCCGGTTTGCCGGGGTCACATGGATGATTCAAAGGTACGCGATGTCCTTCTTGTTTTGTGGGGGGGGGGCACAGTGCCACCCATTTTTTTCTATGGTACAGTTACGTTCAGAAGCGGTGTGTGTAGGTGGGAATCAGTGCACGGCAAACCATTTTGGTGCGGAGTGTAGAGGGTTCCTGTCATGAAATGCTACTGTATGTGTACAGGTCCCCATGTGGGTGCCAATGGTGTCAGGGCAGGCGGGAGGGGGTGGCACGTGCTTGAGTCCAGGTTGTTCATGGGACACTCAGGTTCCTTGCTTGGATGAGTTGGGGACAGTGCCCCCGTGTGGGGCATGAGTACACGGTGTGCCGGGCGTGTGGTGCAACAGGCCCCAGGTGGTGGTATCTAGGTAATGTGCCCTTCTTGGTGTGGGCACGTCCCCAGTTGTGGGTGGTCATGTAGGGCTAACCGATCGGGGGAGGCTGTGCACAGGGTGTCAATAGGTAGTTCCTGCGGGGTGGTGTGGGCAAACAGTCTAACAGGGGGGGGCAGGGGACAAAAGTAGTTCCTGCTGGTTGTGGCACAGACAGCGCCAGTGTGGGCAGAGACGGGGGATCCCTTCTGGGTGTTGTGGACAGTGCTCCATTTGTACTAGAGGGACATTACGACCCATTGGGGGGGGGGGGGGGCACGTGGCCCGAACAGATAAGGGCGGATGAGACCGGACAGGGTACTCAGACCAGTAATGGTGTGGGGCAACAGGGGGGTGCCAGCCAGTTGGGCATGGTTACATGGTGGTTCCTTCTTGTGTTGATGAGGTAAACAGTCCCCACGATTAAGTGTTTCATCGGTACAGTGTTCCTCTAGTGTTTGTGCACAGTGCCACATCACTCCAATTTTGTTTACATGTACTAGTGTTCCTCTTGTTTGGAGGCACAGTGCTCCCTTTTGATTTACAGGTACAGGTGTTCCTTTGCGTGGTTGGTGGCAACAGTGGGCTCCAAATTATTGTTTCAGGTCAGTGTTTCCTTCTTGTTTGTGGGCCCCACAGTGGGCTACCATTTTGGTTCATGGTACAGTATTCCTTTCTTGTTTTGTGGTACCGGCCGTTCAGCGCGCTTTTGTCATTGTACAAGTGTCCCTCTTGTTGTTGGGCCCATGACCCAATATTTTTCATGTACAGTTTTCCTACTTGTTTGATGGTCCGGGGCAAAACCATTGTGTTGCAGGTGCGGGGTTCCGGCTTGTTTGTGGTACAGTGCCGCCCATTTTGTTCATGGTACAGGAGTGTGTCCTTCTCCCTTCTTTGTTTGTTGCACAAGGTGGAGCGCCCTGTTGGTTCATGGTACATTGTTCCTTCTATGTTTGTGGCACAGTGCCCCCGTTGTTCAGGTTACGTGTTTCGCTTCTTGTTTGGGGCACGGGCCAGCCATTTTGTTTCATAGATCACCACATGTTTCCTCTTGTTTGTGGCACAGATGGCCCATTTTGTATCAAATGGTACAAGGTGTTCCTTCTTGTTTGGCACACAGTTTGGCTCCAGTGGGGGGTCATTGGTACAGTGCTCACTTCATGTTTGTGGCATGGCAGTGAGCCCAAATGTGCGTTCCTAGTAGGGGTAATCAGGGGAAAAGAGAGCGAAAGCGGATCCCTGATCGCTGATGTTTGCTTGTGGCACATGACTAAAAGAAACCCTTGGGATTGTCGATGGGTACAGGAATTGGTGTTCGCTGACTCGGGGGCGTGATTGTGCACTGACAGTGCCGGCCATATTTGTGCATACGGGTGACGAAGTGTTTCCTTCTTGTTTTGGGCACACGTGACCCATTTCTTAGTTCAATGTACAGTGGTTCCTTCTTTTTGTGGCACAGGGTACCCTTTTGGTTCTATGGTAAACAACGTGTGAATCCGATCTTGTATTGTGGCCACAAGTGCCCCAGGTTGGTGTTCAATGGTACAGTTTGCAAATTCGTTGTTTTGGGCACAGTCGACTCCTCTTTGTGTCATTGCTTACCAGTAGCTCTAGTCATGTGGGGGACAGACAGGGTGACGCCCGGTCTTTGTTCATTGGGGGATCACACAGTTAAGTGTTCCGTCTTATGTGTTGTGGACCAAGTGGCCGCATTTTGGTTCATGGGTGGCAGCGCTGAGGGCAGCGTGATGGTCTTGTTGTTGTGGCAGAGCCGGTGCTGAGGTTCCACTTTTTGTCGCGGGTACAGGGGTATTGTTCCTAAAGGCACGTTATGTAACTGGCACGGGTCTCCATTTATGTTCAGGGGTATCAGGGGGGTGGGCTCCGCCAGCGTGTTTGTGGCACATGCTGCTTTTTTTCAGTACAGGGTCCTCGTGTGTGGGCACAATCATAGAACCAAAACCATTGTGTTCAGGGTACATGCATCTTCTTGTGTTGTGGCACAGTGCTCCACTATTTTTTCATGGTAATGCTCCGTTCGTTGGATTGACTCACAAACAGTGCTCCAATGTTTGTTGCATGGTACAGTGGTTCCGGGGGGCTTGTTGAGTGTGCACAGGTTCCCGTTTTGGGTTCATAAATGGGACAGGGAGGGCTGCGTCGTTTTGGCACTCGCCATGTTGGTGGTCATGGGGTACAGTGGTGCTCCGTCGTGATGGGTCATTGTGGTGGGCACAGGGGCATAACTTCCGGGAGGGAGGGCCCGTGGGGGGTTCATGGGGTGCTAGAGGGGGCGCCTGCGTGGGTGGGCACGGTGCCCCACATGTGTCAATAGCTACAAAGGGGGGGGTGGCCGTCTTGGGTGTAGGGCACCAGGGCTCCCTGTCTGTTCATAAGGGGGGTACAGTGTTGCTTGTGGGGGGGTTGTGGACCGCACAGTGCTCCGATTTTGTTCAGGGACATGTTCCGGCTTGTGTTGTGGCACATAGGTGCATCGCCATGTTGTGTTTCAATGAACACGTGGCTCCTTCTTGTTTTGTGGCACAGTGCATCTAGCCCTTTTGTTCAGTGGTACGAAAGGTCCGGCTGTTTGTGTCACAGTAGCTGCCATTTGTTCATGGAGAGGGGAAGTAGGGGGGGGGGGGGGTTTACAGGGGGGGGGAGGGGTGGTGGTGGAGGGGGGGGGATGGTTCCGTCTTTATCGGGTATGGGGGCACAGTGCTCCGTTTGGTGTCAATGGAGGCGGTACACAGTGTTGCCTAGTCACTTGTTGGGTGGCACTAGGACAGTGACACCCTTAATTGTTACAGACTAAAGATGGGACACAATCAAAGTTGGAGCTGTCCTGGGAATCTGCAGGGGATGTGGCGGGCACCGTATCCCCATTTGTGCTGGGGGTACAGGGCTGCCTATGCTTTAGGGGTGGGCTGCGAGGGTCAGTGCCGACATTTTGTTCATGGTGAGCCCAATGTTCGCTAATCTTGTTTTGGACAACAGGCCTCGCCATGTTTCATGAGAACAGTTAGACATAGGGGTGAGGTCGTGACGCCTGTGAAAGTGTCATTGTGGTGTGATGAATTGCAGGAGAGCAACGCACATTCAGTGCGTGGAGATGCGGTAAGAAAACAAAAGAAGGGAGGGGCAGGTGCCAAATAATTCGCATGTGTCTGTCTTCGACTACGTACAGGTGTTCCTTCTTAGTTTGTGCAAGCATTGCCGGGTCCTTTTTGAGTTCAAGTACGGGTGCAGTGTTCCTTGACTTCGGTTTGTGGCAGACCGTGCTCCCAGTTTGTTCATCGGGTACAGAGGGGGGGGAAAAGAGAAATGCTATCCTTCTTGGCTTATTGATGTGCACAGTCGTCCCCACGTTGTGGTCAGCGGGACAGTGTTCCTTCGTTGTTTGTGACCCATTTGTTCATGGGTCCACAAGCGTTGGTCCGGTTGTGGGTGGTGTGTGTCACATATGTGCTACAACCATTTGGGTCGATGGGTCAGTGGTGCCTCTCTTGTTGTGGCACAGGGAGTGCGCACACTGGTTTGGTTCGCTACAGATCACGATCGACGATGTTCGTCCAATAGCTGTTATGGTGCACACGTCCTGAACACCATTTTGGGGGTTCATTTACACCAACGCAAGGCTTTCTTCTTTTTGTGCTGCCATTCATTGTTCATGGGTACAAGTGTTTACTGAAATCAGCACCCAAAGGCGCGATGTGGATGAAGCGTCAGGGGGGGGGGGGGAGAGGAAGGGTCGAGGTATAGGGAGGGGGGGGGAGACAAAGAAGAGCGGGGGTGAAGAAGGCCGGGGACAAATAGATGAAGGAAGTCTGCGAGGCTTAGCAGACCTTTGACATAGGGCCGCGGCCCCTGAGTCTTGGGCGGCCTGTGGGCTTTTTTTGTGTTCTCACCCCGTACGGCACCCTTGCATTGCGGGGGCGCGTTCGCACCTCAGTCCATCTCCACGTCATCGTCGCACTCAGGCTGTAGCGCGCCTGGTTAATTTAACTCGGGAAGCCAAGTCAGAGTGCCTCTATAATCCGAGAGACGCCGGTGGTAGGCGGGGAGGGCCTAATTTAGACCTCCCGAGCCCGGAAAAACCCACAGCCCGTGTCGAGTGGTTCTACTAGGAGACCTGGAACTGGGATAACGCTAGTCTTTGAGGGCGGATCCGACGTCACAACGCTGCGAAGTCATGTGACCTGTGTGGTCGCAGTCCTCCTACCATGCATGCGCTGGGGCTTCGTAGGCCTTCTCACATCCATCCCTGATGTGGCCGTAGTAGCCGGCTCCGTTGCCCATATGTCCGGGGGGGGTTGAATACGATCGTTGTCCATCCAAAAAGCCTGACAAAAAAACTGGTGTACTGCTGGGGTTTATAATCTGCTCCTGATATTACCGCACGAGCGTATACTATCCTATGATCGGGAGTTCTCGGGCGTCCCCATAGGCATCGCGTGCTGGTTAAGAAAAACTTCACTAGTAAAAGGTGGGCCACTACAACCTGAAACCAATCCACGGGGAGGTCGAAAAACCGAAAAGTCCGCGGGTCTCTCACGCGTATTCCGCCCGTTTGGACCCAATCCCTTCAGCAACCTCCCCCCCCGCGGTTACAGAAAGTCGTAAGGCTCTTCCCTAAAACAAAAAACGCCAACCTGTGTCCCCGTATTGTGTATGCTAAAGAACAAAACCTCGCTAAGGGAGATAAACATTACAGAGTGGAATACAACGATCGCACTACAAAAACCTCAATTGAAAAAGGAAAGGGGGGGAAACTGGGCGAGTGACGCATTCGCCGTGACCCGCATAGTTACTATATTCATTAGACCATTATGGGGCCACCAGGCCACAGTGTTCGACTTTGGCCTGCAGTTATGACCGGTCTTGAGTTCTTGTTGGCACAGTGCTTCCAGTTTTGTTCCTCGGTAGCAGTGGTCCGTGCGAGGGGGGGAGTGGGGGGTCGTTCCTTAACGCGAAGGACAATCTTGGGTGGGGCGTGCACAGGTACAACACAGCGGACGTGAAGACCGGGCACAGGCATCACCCGGTGTCACCGGGGGCGGGGCACCGATCCGCAACACAGGGCGCTCGATGCTGCAGCGCGAATACCGTAAGCGGGGGGCGGGGGGTGGACTACTTTCCTCCGAAATCCAGCGTCCGCTGGTGTATGGTGGGAGTAGCCACCCACAAATGCCGTGTACGCGACATGTCTTGTGCATCCAGAGGCCCACCCCTTGCGTGTTCCTTCTTTGTTTGTGCACACGTGACCCTGTTTGCGTTCAATGCGTACAGTTGTCTCCTTCTATGTCTAGGTGGGTCCCACAGTTCTAGACCCATTTTGTTCTGGTACAAGTGTCCGGTCTTGGTGGGGCACAGGGCTCCATTTGTGTGCATGGTACAGGTGGTTCCCTGTCTTGTGGACCGTTGAAATGGCCGACAGTGCTCTCCCATTTTGATTCCCTCGGGACAGTGGTGTCCTCAGTCCGTTGTTCTGCACAGCACGTCCCGGCCGTTGTTCACAGTGGATACCTAATTCGCGCGCGTGTTTACGCTTCCTTTGTTTGGCGCGCAGCTCCGGCTACCATTTTGTTCATGGGACAGTGGTTCAACTGACGGTGGTTTAGGGTAGCGTCACAGGAGGACACCCACGGAGTGTGATGTGCGGCGACCCAGGGCGCTCCTTCTTGTTTGTGCACAGTTGCCCCCATATATCTGTCCTGCAAAAGAGAATAGTACGGGTGGTATCCTTTCTACGTGTGTGGGTGTGGTAGCACAATTGACCCACCTTTTTGGTTCATGTACAGGGGTGGTTCACTTCGGGTTGTGTTTGCACGCGTGCTCACCGTCCAGCTTTGCGGCTGCGTTCCCATTGGGTACAGGTATGGCGCCATGTGAGTGGGTTCTGCGTGGTGATGGTCCAGGGAGGCAACTGGCCTCGCTGGCGCCGCATATTTTGTGTTGCAATCGGGCTACACAGTGTCCTTCTTGGCCGGTATGGAAAACGTGGGCGACGTTTAAGCTGAGGGACCGCGGTGTCGCGCATGCAACGTGTTGTGCGATGAGGTACAAGGGGTGTTCCTGACTTGTTTGTGGTACAGTGCCCAATTTGTGCATGTCACCAATTGTTCACTCGATTCTGGCTTGTTTGTGGCCCCACGGGTGCTTCTGGCATTTATGTTTCATCGGAACGAGGAGTGTCAACAAAGACCCGTGTTCCCACCCTTGGGGGCTTCGTTATGTGGGGGGTGCACTTCTGACCCATTTGGCCTTTTCATTTAAGTGTGCGTACAAAACAGAAGCCTCAACACTGCGCAGCCGGGGGTCGGGCTGTTCCATTCTCTGTTTTGTCTGTGCGCATTAGGCACAGTGCTCAGTGTGGTTCAGGGTAACAGTGTTCCTATGGTCGTGTTTTGTGGGGTACAGTAGGCCCCATATTTTTCCTCACTGGTGCCACTGCTTTTCCTTTTCCTTGTTGGTGGTAATCCCCCATTTCGGTTCATGTACCGTTGTTCCTACAGTATAAGTGTTGATTTGGGGCAGTGGACAGACCATTTGTTTACATTTGATGTTACGACCGCCGTTGTGGAGTCCTTTCATCTGTGAGGCTCCTGTGTGGTACACGTCGACCTCATTTCTTAGTGTCATTGCGGTACAGGGGGGCACTACGCTTGTGTGTAGCTTACAACGGCGTTGACCCAATTTTGTTCATGGGTACAAAGCCCTGTGTTCCCTTCTTGATTTGTGGTACCGTGACGGCCAAATATTTTGTTTCACTGTGGTAACACATTGAGTGTTCCCTGACTGTTTGGTGAGCGACCCAAGGATGCCGGTTCTACTTTTTGTGTCATGGTGTACAGGGTGTTGCCTTCTTGTTTATTGTCCCAGTGACCGATGTTTGTTCCTGGTAGCATTTTCCTTCTTGTTTGAGTACATGTGCACCCAGTTTGGGGGGTGTTCATGTACAGGTTGTTTCCCTCTCTCTGTTGCGGCTACAGTGAGCCCATTGTTCATGGTACATTGTTCCTCGGTTCGTGTGGCACCGCGGCGCGCCCAACCATTTTGTGTTCATTGGGACAGAGTGTTCCTTGCTTGTTTGTGGTACACGTAGACACCGATTGGTTGTTCATGGTACAGGTGTGTGTGGCGCGTCTCTGTTTGTCGGCAAGCCGAGTTTTGGCCCGACCCATTTTTGTGCACGTCAGGTACAAGTGTTGTTGGTGCCGTCTCTTGTGTTCAAGGTACACGAGTGACCCATGTTGGGTTTACAGGGCGGACACTCTGGTAAGATAACGACTTATTTGTCTGTGTGCTACAGGTCGCCACCATTGTGTTCAACTGGTACCGTGTGCTCCTCGTATACATTTCCTGTTTTCTGTGGCACCACTGTGGGGCCCCGTGTTGGTTCATGGGGATCGCGCGCCGGTGTTTCCTTCTGTTTGTGGGGGGTTGGTGGTACAGGGTCTGTGACCGCCATATATTGTCTTCAATGGATACAGTAACCTCAGTGTTCCTGTCGTGGAGGATGGTGTGGCACAGTGGCTCCAATTTTTGTTCATGTTACATTGGTTCCTTCTTGTGGGGGTGGGCCAACAGAGATAACTGCCCCCTGGTTGGGTGTTCAAGCTGTACAGTGTTTTCCTCTCTTTGGTTGGTGGCACAGTGGCTCCAAGGCGGCACAGACCAGGTGACAGGGTTCCTGCTGGTTCTTGGATGGGAACAGGGTCCCACCCTGGTTGTGGTCATGGTAGCAGGCTGTGCCTACCGTTCTTGGGCGGTCCATTGTGGCAAATGCGTGACGCCAGAAGGTGGGGGCAGGGGGACAGGGCGGAGGTGATTTCCTTCTCACTGTTCTGTGGCACAGTGCCGGCAGGCATGTGTGGCATGGGCAACACGTGTGTATCCGGTCTTGGTTGTGAGCACAGATGCCCATTATGCATTGGTCTCATGGTTGTACCGATGTTGCTTCACTTCTTGATTGTGGCCCAAGAAAGTGTGCCACGACCAATGTGTTCATGGTAACAGGGGGCTTCGGGTGTGGCTGGTTTTATTGTGGCACGTGAACGGTATGGCCCCAGTCGGCGTGGTGGCAGCGGTACGTGTTTCCGTCTGGTGGGGGGCACAGTGGACCCTGTTGTGTGCAATGGTAACAAAGGGTCGGTTCATCGGTTGTGTCTGGGGGTCACGCTGGGGACCCAGTGGGGGGCATGGGGGGACAAAGTGTTCTCTTGTTTGGGGCACGTGCCCCATGTTGTTCATGGGTACAGCTGTTTCCCTCCGATCTTGATGTTGTGGTACCGTGCCTCGCCCATGTTGGGTTCAGGGTACAAAACATGGGGGGCCGCGCTATCTGAGGTGTTGATGGGCCCAGCAGTGTGCCTCCATTGTTTGTAAGTCATCACGAAGGATAGCCGATGTACCAGATCGTACGGGGATTGGTGGGCCCAGGCGCCAGGGGGGGGCATGGTACGCACACGTGTTCCCAAGCTGTGTGGGCGGGGACGTTGCACCAACAGGGTGCAAGAATCAGCGAAAGCGTGACAGGATAGGGTTCCGCGTTCTGGGTGCTGGGATTGGGTAGCAGTGACCGTCACCCCAGTGTTAGGTCAGGACAAAGCCCAAACTGGGAGGCAAGTGGTTACCGGTGAAGTGCGGGGGGGTTTGGTCGGCCCGCGGGCTGGGCATCCATTCAATGGTGTTCCAACGGGGGGCGGTGGCTGCAGGAGTGTTGCGACGGGTATCGGAGTGAAGCGGGACAGGGCACCCAGGGGGGGGTGCCGGGTACACCGGTGTGGCCTGCGGGGCGGGGCGGGCAGGCATACCCCCAAGTTGGTGCAGGGACACAGGGTGTCTACTATAGTTGGTGTGGCACAGGGCTCCATTTAAATGTGTCATTGTACAGCCGTGGCCTATCATTGATTGGTAGGCACAGTTCCCCCCATATTGTGTTACAGGTACAGTTGTTCCCCTTCGCTTGTATTGTGGCCACGAAAGGTCCGTCCCATTTAATGTTCATATGTCGTACAGGTGCTGGTCCGGCTCACGGGGGTGGGGCGCGCATTCGGGTGAGGGCAGGGGAGAAAACACAAGAGGGTATCCGCCGATGCCGCGTGGGACACGAGTGCTGGGGCCAGGGGTGTTGCAAGGTCCATACGGCGTGCCGGCGGAGGGGAGGGAGGCGCCGAGGGGGGGGGTGGCAGGGGACCAACGTGGTCCGGCGGGGTGGGGGCTCACAGGGGGGGGGGGGGGGGGCAGGGTACAGGGGAGTGGGGTGCCGCGGCGGGTGGGGGCACAGGGCTTGCCCCAGTTTTCGCTGGCAGCAGGGTCAGTGGTCCTTCTTCGTTGTGTGGCACTGACGACCCTTTTTGGGTGCATGGGACGGCGCCTAGCGGTGGGGGGCACAGGTGACCGTAACCCTGGTGATAGTCAAAGGGACATAGGTGGCCTGTCTGGGTGTAGTTGGTACAGTGCCCCCATGGGGGCATGGTACAGGTGTTCCGTCTGGGGTTGGGGCACAGGGCGTAGGCCAGTTGTTTCCAGGGTCCAGTCCATTGTCTGCGCGTTTCTGTTTGTAGGGGGGCGGGGCAGGGCCCACCGCCACATTTGTTTCATGGGTAAAAACAGTGGTGAGTTGGAGAGGACCTGCATCTTGGTCATTTGAAGGTACAGTGAACAGCCAGTTTTGTTTCATTGTACCAGCTGTTCACTACTGGGGGGTGTGTGTGGGGGTACAGTGGCCCATTATGTAGTCTCATGGTACAACAGTGTGTCCTTCTCTGTTTTGGGGTCATCATGGCACAGTGGCTCGCCCAGGTGGGGCAGAGGGACACGTGTCTCCTGTCTGGGGTGGGACATTGTGCGGACCAGCATTTTGGTCATAAAAAGTTACACGTGGGTCCGTCGGTTTGTGCACGTGCTCCATGGTATGGGACAGGGGACACGGGCCGGCGGGGTGTTGCGGGGACAGTGCCGCCAGGTTGCGGCATAGGTACAGTGGTCCTGCTTGTTTGGTACCCAGTCCCACCAGTTTGTTCATGTACATAGGGTGTTCGCGACGTCGTATGGGGGTGGACAGGTAGGAGGCCCAGGGTGGGTTCATGGGTACCGTTTCCTTCTGTTTGTGGCTACAGTTGGGACCCGGGGGCCATGGTTTGTCATGGTAACAAGTGTCCGACGTGGGCTTGTGGTACCAGTGAAAAGCACCAGTGTGGGGCTTTGGTCATGGATCCAGGAGTGTGCCATAAGCTCGTGGTGTGGGGGTACAGTGCCCGCAGTTTGTTTCCTGACACAGTTGATTTTCCTTCTTGTAGTGTGCCCAGTGCTCCATTTGTTCACAGGTACGTGGTCCTTAGCCTTATGTTTGTGGCCAGCAGGTGACACTCATATTTGTTTTCATGGGGTACCAATGGGTTGGTCGCCTTCTTGTTTGAGCACACCGGACCCATTTTGTTCATGGGTACAGTTGTTTCCTTCTGGGTTGACGTACAAGTGCCCATTTTGTTTCATGTAACAAACGAAAAAAACAGCAAAGTGTTGCCTTCCTCACTGGTTGTGGCACATGCCAGGCCAGTGAGTTTGTTCATAGGGTACAGGTGATATAATTCCGCTCTTTTTGTGGACAGGATCCCATGTGTGTGCATGGTACAATGTTTCCTTCGTGTGTTGATGGCAGGCAGTGCCCGCGAACATTTTTTTCATGGTAACCAGGGAGAGTGTGCCAGTTCTATGTTTGCGTACAGTTGAACCCTTTTGGTTCAGGGTCCAGTGTTCCCTACGTGTTTGTGGTACATGCCGTCCGATTTTGGTTGGCATGGTACGAGTGTTCCTCGTGCTTGGGTGGTGGTGTGTAGGGCGTAAACAGGTCGGGCGGGCGCGTAGGTTGTTCATACGGGTCACAAGGTGCCTCACCACTCGTGCTCACTCCGCATTGTGTCGGTACGAGAAGAGGGAGACCCACTTTTTGGAGTACCTGCCAACCTCGGAGTTACAAGGAAAAGGCAGGGTTTTTCCTTCGTATTCTGTGGTCGGGCACGAGGTAGCTCGGCAGTGTTGTGCAATGGTACACTGGCGGTTGTTCCTTCTTGTTTGTGATACACGTGGCCAAATTTTTCGTTGCATCATGGGTACAGGGGGGGGGGGGGCCCACGGGATGGCCTAAGAGTTTTGTCCTTATATGGCACAGGTCGCTGCCTGCCCAATACTTTAGTTCATGCGTACAGTGTGTCCTGTGCATTGAGCGTGGCTCCCTGGTGGATATAAAAAAGACGCTATCCCAAACACAGTGGTTCAGCGGTACAAGTGGTTCCTTTCGATGTTGGTTTGTGGCACAGTGAGACGCAGCATTTTTGTTTCAGGGGCTGTACAGTGTTGGGCGGCTGTCTGGTCCATTGTGTGGGTACAAAGTCGACACCGTCCAAGTTTTGGGTCCAGAGGTACATAGTGTCCCGTCCAATTGTTTGATGTCAACAGTGCCCCAATTCTGATTCATGAGCCACAAGCTGGTCCTTCTTGTTTGTGGTACAGATGGGCCACCATCTTCATGGTCGGCGGTGGTGCTACCAACGCACCACTTCCTCATCTTGTTTGGGTACACATGGGCCAACCCATTTGTGTTCATGGTAACATGTGTCCTTCTTGGTGATTGGCGCCACGGCTCCATTGGTTTCATGGGACAAGCGGAGGTGGCGCTCTGAGGTTGGGGGCAGACAGGGAAAACACGTGCCACAGCGTGTTGTTTCCATGGGGGGGGGGGACGTGGGTTGTCGCTCGCGTGCTGGGTGGGGGGACAGGACCGCATTATGGGCTCATGGTGGACAGGAGGGGTGCCGCTCGGGAGCAAACCATTGGGAAAAGAAAGACACACAGGGGGCGCGCCAGGGGGGGGCAGCGGGACAGGAGTTGCTGCTGGTTGGGGGTACAGGGCCCCACCAGTTGTGTGTGTTTGCATTGAGTAACAGATGTCCGCGGGGTGGTCGGCACAGTGAAGCCCAGTATTGGTCAGTGGTACAGTGGTTTTCCGATCTTGTTGGTGGCACAGTGCTCCATTTTGTTTCAGGGGAGCAGGGGTGTCCGGCGGGGTGTGGGGGCAGCAGTGCCAGCCATTGTGGGTAAGGTACAGTCGTTCCTCTCTGGGGGTGTAGGGCACAGTCCCCCATTGGGTTCCAGGGTCCAGGGGGCCGGGCGTGTTTGGCTGCCACCATTTGGGGTTGCATGGTAACAAGACACAAAAAAAAATGGAGGGTGTGGGCCTACAGATGTTCTGGTTTTTGTGCTCACCTTTTGGTTATCATGGTACAGCTGCCCGTCTCGTTGTGCTCCCCTTTTGGTGTTTCATGTACAGGGTTCCTGTGCTTCGCTTTAGTAGGTACAGTGTTGCCTTCTGGTTTGTGCTTTCCATTTTGTTGCGTGGTACCGTGTTACCTAGGGGACCGTCGTGTTCATGGTTGCACGGTGGCCGGACCCATTTGGGGGGGTGTTCAATAGGGTGACAGGGGGTCCTTCTTGTTTCTGGCACGTGCCGAATATAAACCAAGTGTTCCCGTTGTTCATGGTACAGAGGGGGGGAGCTGTTCCTATACTTGTTTGCTAGGCATCAGGGGTGGCCAGACAGACGGCCCTTACTTGTTTCATCAGGGACGGTGCGGGGGGTTAGGGGGCCAACAAATCTGGTAGTTGTGGCACTTGCCCCATTTTGTCATGGACAGTCGGTCGACGCTTTTTGGTGTGGCACAGTGCCCATATTGCATGTCACAGTGTACCGTTTCTACGGTTACTTGTTGTGGCACAGTGCCCCATTTTGTTCATGAGTACAGTGTTCCTCTTGTTTGGTGCACAGTGCCCCATTGTTCATGGTACAGTGTCCTCTTGGTTTGTGGCACGTGCCCCATTTGTTCATGGTACAGTGCTCCTTCGTGTTGTGGCCAGTGCCCCATTTTGTTCATGGTACAGTGTTCCTCTGTTTTGTGGCACAGTGCCCCCATTTTGTATGTTCATGTACGTTTCCTACTTGTTGTGTGGCACGGCCCCATTTTGTTCATGGTACAGTTTCCTTCTTGTTGTGGCACGTGCCCATTTGTTCATGGTACAGTGTTCCTACTGTTTGTGGCACAGTGCCCCATTTTGTCAGGTACAGTGTCTACTTTTTTGTGGCACAGTGCCCCATTTGTGTCATGGTACAGTCTTCTCTCTTGTTGTGGCACAGTGCCCATTTTGTTCATGGTAAGTGCTTCTTGTTTTGGCACAGTGCCCCATTTTGTTCATGGACAGGTGTGTCCTACTGTTGTGCACAGTGCCCCATTGTTGTTCATGTACAGTGTGTCCCGTGAGTGGGCACAGTGCCCCATTTTGTTCATGGACGTGTTCCTTCTTGTTGTGTGGCACAGTGCCCCATTTTGTTCATGGTACAGTGTTCCTATGTTTTGGCACGTGCCCCATTTGTTCATGGTACAGTGTTCCATTCTTGTTTGTGGCACAGTGCCCCATTTTGTTCATGGTACAGTGTCCCCTTCTTGTTTTGTGGCACAGTGCCACCATTTGTTCATGGTACAGTGCTCCTTCTGTGTTGTGGCACAGTGCCCCATTTTGTTCATGGTACAGTTCCCTTCTTGTTTGTGGCACAGTGCCCCATTTTGTTCATGTACAGTGTTCCTTCTTGTTTGTGGCACAGTGCCCCATTTTGTTCATGGTACAGTGTTCCTTCTTGTTTGTGGCACAGTGCCCCATTTTGTTCATGGTACAGCGTTCCTTCTTGTTTGTGGCACAGTGCCCCATTTGTTCAGGTACAGTGTTTCCTCTGTTTGTGGCACAGTGCCCCTTCACCAAATGGTTTAAACCTTGCGAGGTCTAGGTTTGTGTTGGTAATTAACTTAAATCTACTGTACATCTTTTAAAACAGATATATTTTCAGCACATTAATAGTTGTAAACAACCAGATGTTAACGTAATTATTTTTCTCATTTCTGGCTCTTCCCTCCATGCAGTCAGTCAAGGGCTGGGACTGCTAACATCACTACCAATGATTGACTGCTGTTTCCCTGAAGCCTCCTCTGCACACGTTCAAGAAGCTCATTGAGCAATGGGAGGAGGCAGATACCAGAGAGAAAAGAACTGGTTAAAAGAGGAAATATCTGGTTACAAATGCATATTTGTGGACATGACCTTTAAACTCAGACCTCTAAATGCTTAGAAAATAATTAAGGAAAAAGTCAATCTCTAGTTTTATACTATATGTTTTCTATAAATATTACTTGCTGGTTTTATTTTTTATTCCGTGTTGGTCATCTTGTCTGTTGCCTATAAATAGAACTCCACCTACTGGTTATTAGAGATCTTCTGTGTCCGTCAGTGTCTTTCATTAGGAGGATCTCACACGGAGAACTATTTAATGAATTTATAGCACTGAATATTCATTAAACACTTTGTTAATCTATTACACTTCTCCATTCTATAGCTAGAAAATGGGTGATTGATTTATGGCCTTTCATAGCAATGTCAACCAAGTTTGGAAAACAAAGCTCTCAGGCTAGCACATCGGGTTGTAATGGATTGGGACCTTTAAACATCATAGATCAGTGTTGGGGAACAAGCAGAAAATGACTGCACAGTTAAATATGGAATGTACAATTGGATTGTAGCCTTGGGTTCAGCGAGAACGCCTGCCCAGGAATATTCTCATTATAACGAGCGCATTTTTAAACACACAACAATGTATTTAGCATAGAGTCCCACATTTATTCCAGTTTAATGTCTCGGTAATGGACTGTTCCCCTAAATGAATCTCATGCATGAATAAATTTATTGTCCATGGAAGAGGCACAGATTTCCATACATCACCCCTCATGGATTAGGAATAATGGAAGGATTTCTGCTTGGATTGGTAACATCAGTTGGGTTAAATGATTCAGTCTTGGTTCTAATGTTTCTAATCATCAAGGCAACTCATAGCCAAGCCTCACAGATACCCAGTAGTTGTTTAACTCTTAAACTGCGGTTGGAAGTTAATATCATCAATGCTTTATGTAAAAGTCAAGCAAAGCCCTATTGAACATTAACAAAATATAACATTTCAGGGTTCGGTTTAACATTGAACAAAGGGGAAATTACTCATAAACCAGTGAAAGTCCAAGATAATATTTCACCGTAGTGATGATAAACTCGTTCATAGATCTTGAGAGTCTAGAGGAACAATAAACCTATGTGGAGCCCCCCTGAATAAGAACAGAGACATATGTGGAAATAATGATAACGTAATTGTATTAGACAATGTCATTGGGTTCCTCCTACTTATGGACTTAATCACCTCCCTGCCCCATTGTAGGCTATGAATGATTTAAGCTGGGTACACACGTTAACCATAAAGCCCCGATACCGTCGGATCCGGCAGTATCGGGGCTTTATCGCTACTGTGTGTACCTTCGTTTTCCGAACGATCGGGTCGGCCGAACACTCGTTCGGAAAGACCGAAAATTTCCGTCAGCCACGCTAGACTCCCTATAGAAGAGTCGGCCGCGTGAAACACACAGTTCCGAGCGTTCTCCTTATGATGTGTATAGGGAGAACGCTCGGGACTGTGTGAATGCAGATCTTTGAAAGATGACAGACAAGATCTTGCAGATCATATCTGTCATCTTTTAATGACCTGCACTGTGTGTTCCCAGCTTTATACCCTTAACCAATTAATTACAGAGCTGTATTTTTCAAAGCAAATTCTCTAGTTCATCGAACCTAAATTGCTGTCCCTTTAAACAAAATTATCTCTTTTTCTTGCATAAAAATGAAAATCCTAATGCAGTTGGTGTAATCACCTTCACGTACATTACAACCTCACCACGATGGAAGCAATGAAATTAGATGGGGTTTCAGCTATCGACTGTAAAACAGAGAGCATGTTGAGAAACTGATTGTAAAAATAACAAGTCTGCTATTTCCCATTTATTTATTATTTCTAATGGCCCGCTTTCTAAAACACTTAAATTTACCATTGCCTTTTAAATGGGCAAAAACATTCTAGTCTAGAGACTCGTTCAAAAGTGGAGAAATTAAGCCATCTGGCAATTTCAGGACCTACAAGTGCACACAGGGCTCAACATCAAATAGCCTCTATAACAGTTGTCCTTAATCTAGCACAAAAAAGGAACATATCTCAGGAACATGACAGCCAACATTTTAATTAGGGGTTATGGCCTGCCAGGTTTATATTGGGTTCATTGTTTATGGGGTCTAGTTGGGAAATAGTCATTAATGAGGTAAATATTGAGGGTTACAAAGCCAATCATTTAGCAAATATAAATATTTACATTTTTTATACTCCTAAAGACAAGGAAACATTGGATTGGAGAAAATAAACAAAGTCATGGTCTAAATGCAAGAGAATGATAGTTCTAGAATAAAAAAAATTTTTTTTTTCTTTAAGACAAAACCCACAAAACATGCCAAACAAAACAGTGGCAAAGAATTAGCTGTTGTCTCTGATTTATCTTCTGTCTAAAGGTACACAACTCTTTAGGCATCCCTTAAACATGTTGGTTACCATGTCACATGTTGGTTACCTGCTCCCAACCCCAACTGATATATTTTGCACTTTATAACCTGCATTACTAACCAGATATTTAAGGATAATTATTGTCCCCATTCTGGCAGAGTAAGCCCCTCCCTCCATGCAGTCAATCAAAGGTGTGATAACTGACATTACAACCAATGATTGACTGCTGTTTCACCTGTTCCTCTGCACACGCTCAAAAACTCATTAAGCAGAAGGGAGAAGACAGACACATCTACCAGAATGGAAGAGAACTTATCATTAAAGGGCATGTCCACTCCCAAAACTATAATCCCCCCAACTACTGGCCCCATTATGTAGTGTAGTGTAATCCTTACCTCACATCCCAGCTCCATATGGTTCTCCTGTAGTCCCCCCCAAAGTCCCAAAAACTGCCCACCAGGAGGATAGCAGAGTCCATATAGGACTCTGCCTCTTACCTGGCCTCGGGAGAAGTTTGGCATGCGTACTGCTCCCTTCTCCCCCTCCCTCCCCCCCTCCCTCTCCGGAGTCCCTCCCCCTAGCTTAAAACCTTTAGTTATAAGATTCCCCATGCCTGCCCAGCCCCAACCGCTATATTCTATGTTTAGAAAGCCCCCAAACTTTACACCTCTCCCTCTTCCTCCGCCAAGTGAGCTGCCGGCAGCCGCGTCCGTGATTGGCTGCCGCTCAGCCAATCACAGACGCGGCTGCCGGTCCCCCCCTCTGCTTGCATTTTCTCGCAAGCAGAGGGGCGGGAGCGCGGCGGAGGAAAGAGGGAGGTAAGTAGAGTTTGGGGAGCTTTCTATACATATAATATAGCAGTTGGGGCTGGGCAGGCATGGGGAATCTTATATCAAAAAATAATTTTAGGGTGCACATACCCTTTAAATATCTGGTTACAAATACATGTAATAAATTGATAAAAATAGCAGATGGAATTGGGATAGATAACAAGTCACCAGAGTTTTGTTTTAAGGGTGAACTGACCTTTAATTGAAGGTTTTTGAAGATTTCTAATACTAATATTAAAGATACAATTGGAGAGAACCATTTGGAGACGTTGCCTATCCTGATATAAGAACCATTTGGAGACGTTGCCTATCCTGATATATTGAGATTATACCGGAAAGCCTATTGCAAGGGGCCAATAATGTCTGTAATGTGATGGAAATAAATTAAAATATTTGTGTTGGCAAAACTACTCAGAACAGACAAACATACAAATGGATTTCCTACACAATAAATCCCACAGTCTGTGCAGCAATGTTCAAGCTATTGTGTAGCCCAGAGTATGTTCCATATGTTTCTATCTGTTCAAATTGTATTGGTACAATGAATCATCACTGACCATCAGGGTAAATAATAAAAATACACAATAAAAAAGAAGAACACAGCTGAGATTTTATTTATCAATGGTCAACTACTGACATTCAAATCTAATCTATCAAATCTATCATCTCAAAGGGGACGTTGAGTATCTTCCATGGTGCATACATCTCGACTTTCAACTCTTTTTCTAATGGTGACATTTTCGCCCGTAACGCAAATACACTTTTTAAAGTGTTAAAACCTCAGTGGTATTTATAAAAAGGCAAAACTGATTAATATTCACAATATGAAGTCACCACAGCAACATTAATATAAAATTAGACAAAGAGAACAGTAAAGTTTTGTGGTTTCTCACGCTTAACTCCAAAACTTTTTTTTTTTTCTTGTCAAAGAACATTACAGGGGAGTCAGATAGGATTATATTTGGATCAATCCATGGGTGTTGGGAGATGGTTATATTAAGACACAATCCTTCTAAGCTTGTATGAATGGCTTGTTTTCTGTTCCTTGTGGGATTCTCTCCACGGTAGGCAAGAAAAGTCTCCTGGAATAAGGGAAAAGTTGGATGATCCCAGGCAGATTCTTAAGTCAATAAAAGTTTATTAACTTGTCAGTAATAAAACTCCAACATGAGAAGAATTTATCCAACCACATAAACATGAAGTGAGGAGACGAGGTGATTACAGACAAGGAAAATAAATAAAACCAGTCCAATATGAAAGTTCCCAATATATTTCTACAGGGTGATTTTCTCTAAATATCCCAATGGGAAGGTACAGAGACGTGTGCACTATTCTGTAGGTGATAGGATATACATGGATAGTACCTGGTACCTGGTTATAGATTTATATAGAGTCATCAAGGTTCTGAATTAATTCCAGTGGCATAACAAGAAACCATGCCCCCCCAGGGAAACTATGTGGGGGCCCCTTCCCTGCTTCATAAACAATGGTTTTCTCGGAGGAGGCTTTATCTGTCATTGGGAAAATAAGAATATGGGGGGGGGCCCTACTCCCAGGCCCCCCTGTGTTTGCAGGGTCTGGTCCCCTGGTAGTTACGCCCGAATTCTTCTACTAAAGGGTGGACAGGAGTATTGGAATAATATTTCTACACACCGTTTTATGTTCCAGCTGAGTTACATCTTACCTATTTCCAAAATCACCTCATTCATTCACAGGATTCTATAATAAAAATCAGAGAACTGTGTAATGGAGAAGAAAATTCATTGTTCAAATGAAACCAAAGGAAACCTACTCCTCAAATTACAAGTTAATTCCAATTCAGTGCCAAATGAAATATGAAAGGAGATAAATGAAATTATACGTACTTCAAGGGGGAAAACAAAGATTTGCTAAGTGGTGATAAAACATTCATAGCTTGTGTTTCCTTAGAAAGGATAATCCGTTTTATTTTTTTATTGGGTTTTACTCCTTTAAAGAACAGAAGATGTGAGTCCTATTCAAACCCTGGGAGATTTACCTCTCACAATGTTAAGATCATGTGATTAAAGATAGAAAATAACGCACAAGCAACAGAACGTTATCAATCGCTTGGCAGTACATCAAAGCCTTACTAACCTATTTCTCAGTGTTTAAGTTCCATAAAACAGCATAAAGTAGACCGAGTGACACTAAACATTCCTTCAAAGGGCCGAGAACTTTGAACAAATGCAGGCGATGGGGGACTGTTAGTGTTAATAAGAGGATCGTCATTTTCTCCTTCATTATAAAATAAATATCAGTGATAAATCAACATGTTGGGAAGGTCCAGGTAGAAACCTTTGTTCAGAGACTCTAGCTGCTTAGATTCAAATGTTATCCCAAAGAGCGTTTAACCTCCCTGGTATAAAAAGCAGCAGGACTAGAGGAGGTTGAGGAGAAGGTGAGGGTACAGGATCCTTAAACTATATCCCAAAGCAGAATGGATTATTTAATTTATCAGTTGGAAAGTGCTGTAATTCTTATTCTACACTGAGAAGATTAAATAAAGAACACCCCAATGCATGAGGCAACCAAAATATTAGATTACAACACAATAGAGAAAACGTCTCTGTGTGCGTTGATTGACAGAACATCTGAATAAGAATGTAACATGTATCACATATCAACATATCTTAACGTACAAACTATGAATGAACCTACAAAAAGTTTTCCTTTATCTAAGCAGATGATGTTTTAAAGTTTCTCATTCATACAGGTTATGGTATATTTGTGGTTACCCAGGTGTCATCCACAAAGCTGAAACAGTGGCTGGGTGCAATGTCTGTGTTTTCACTTGTGTGCCATGTTCAACGCTGTTTTGATGCTTTAAGCTAGGCAGTTTAGATAACACCACAATGCAATCAACACTTTATATTCAGAAGGTCCCTATACCTATATATAACATATTAGGTACCTGGCTGTTATATAGAGTTCCCTAACACCTGGCTGTTACATAGAGTTCCCTAACACCTGGATGTTACATAGAGGTCCCTAACACCTGGATGTTACATAGAGGTCCCTAACACCTGGCTGTTATATAGAGGTCCCTAACACCTGGCTGTTACATAGAGTTCCCTAACACCTGGCTGTTACATAGAGTTCCCTAACACCTGGCTGTTATATAGAGATCCCTAACACCTGGCTGCTATATAGAGGTCCCTAACACCTGGCTGTTATATAGAGGTCCCTAACACCTGCCTGTTATATATAGGTCCCTAACACCTGGCTGTTAAATAGAAGTCCCTAACACCTTTTTGCTATATGCGAATTGAGAGAACCAGTCGGGTGACCATCGAAAGTCTTCAAGAACTAAACTTTAAGTCCAGTTTATCCAAATGAATATTACAGATATCTAGGCAGAGGCTGTTAGGATCTAAATCAATCTAAATTAAGCTAGCAAGCTATTGTATTCTCAACTTTTTACACATCAGTAAGATGTAATTGATTTACAGTTTCTTCTGTACACTTTCTATAAAATTATTAAGTCTTTATATCCTGTAATAAGGAGTATATATACAGCAGGAAAAAAATACTTTGAATTGGAAACTCAGGGAAATTCTTCCATGCTTAGGAGAATAAAACATGAAACTGTCCAAACAAAATCAGTTTTGTCTTTTCAAATGTTTGAGACAGTTTAGCCTCACCGAACTACTGTTAAACTTTCCTGCTTGAAAAAATGAAAAAATTCCCCAAATGTACAACAAAGAATTTAAATACCGTAAAGTTTATCTATTTTAAAGGAAAACATTGTAACCCATCAGTTTGTGTTTATCATAGTTTTATATCTGTTTTTACTGGATGGTATTATTCCCATTACCAGGCTAATAGCCCCCTGCAGCTGTGCTGTGTAAACATCCAGTTATTATTACAACTGGCAATAATTCATCTTGGATTTCATGAATGGATGGAGAGAGACTGATCTGTTTATGGGGAGCATTAAATCTACAGTAAAATAAACCCAGCACACCTGGACTCAGCTGTTTGTGTAATAATGTGCAATCGCTGGCTGCATCTTCCTCTGTCTCTCTATTAGCAGCAATGAGGATTAATGGATTTTAAGGGACTTGTTATTCAGCTGAGCTCAGGCACTCGGAGACCCACAGAAATGAATTTTTTTATACTCCTACTTTACACTCATTCTTTATACTACTTCTTTACACTTATTCTTTACACTACTACTTTGGATGGATACAATTACAGAGCAAAAGACAGGCGCACTGTGAAAAGTGTAAAAACATTTATTTGAACAATGTGGCACAAATGTACATTTTCACTTTCAGTATAGATGCCCTTTATGTCTTCTTCGCATAGATTCAACAAGGTGCTGTAAAAATCCTCAGAGAAATGGGTCCATATTGACATTACATGGACATCCATAATGTGAATTTTATTGGATTAAGATCTGGTGATTTGGTGGCCATTGGAGTTCAGTGAATTGTCATGTTCAAGAAACCAGTTTGTGACTATTTGATCTGTGTGACATGGAGCATTATCTTACTGGAAGGAGCCACCAGAATACGGGTTCACTGTTGTCGTAAAGGGATGAACATGGTCAGTAAAAATATTCAGGTCTGCTGTGGCATTAAAACAATGCCCAATGTGTGCCAAGAAAATATCCCTCACATCATTACACCATCACCAGCCTGAACTGTTGGCACAAGGGAAGATGGATCCATGGTTTCACCAGGTTAAAAGGAGTGGTACTCTATGTGGTACTCTATGTGGTCTTCTGCTGCTGTAGCCCATCAGCGTCAAGGTGTCCTACATACTGTGGATATAACCGGTGGTTATTTGAGTTACTGTTTGATCTTCTCAAAACAGTCTGATCCTCTACATCCACACAACTGCCACTCTCTGGATATTTTCTCTTTTTTGGACCATTCTCTGTAAACCCTAGAGAAAATCCCAGTAGATCAGCAGTTACTGAAATACCAAGACCAGCCCTTCTGGTGTCACATCAAATGCTCCTACATCCCCTTAATTCCCCATTCTGATGATCAGTTTAAACTTTAGCAACTTGTCTTCATAACGTCTAGATGTCTAAATGCATTGACTTTCTTCCAATGTGATTGGAACTGAAAAGGCTAATACGGGGATGTCTGTGTATTTTTTGTTACACTAAACCACTAAACATGCCCTGACATGGGTCTGCAGTTTGAACTCTGGCAGCATGGTATCCGGAACAATCTGCAGAATCTAGAACCTGTGGAGTTGACCCCATAATTAGTTATTATATGTGACCACAAGGACCATGGCATATAAACTGGTCATTAAACCCACGTATTTCCCTCTGTCTAAATTTCCCCCGTATCTATTATGGGAGGCCACTCATTCCTTACTAGAGATTATACTGAGAACTTTCCCTTCTGATCTGCCTCTGTTTGGACGGTTGTTTAAATGAATGGAGCCTCTGACAATTCTCTGTGATCCATTTCCAACGTGGTTCTCACTGCTTAGTGAAAACAGAAAAATCATCATTAAGTGGATCCAACTGTGACATTCATTGGGAACCCTGAGAATGTCATCCAAACACGAATATTCCTTTATCCCAACAACCTGCTACCAACTGTACAACCGAAATGGATTTACATAGATCCAGGGGGGGTCACCGCTACCATATTCCAGGATGTTCAGCCAGCGGCAGTTTTGTAGAGATAAGAGAGGCAGTTTACAGTCCTGCATGGGAGAGGAACAGACAGACGCTCCCTGGTGAATGGGGACGATTAGCAGAAAGCCAATCATTTAAATACATGGAAAGGTTACTGTGTCTACTCTGCATTCATTTCGCAATAGAAATAGTGATTGAAAATACTATCTATGTCCCTAATATACACTATTAATAGGGATAGGGTGAAACACAGGGACACTATCCAGGTACCTAATATATACTATCAATGGGGATAGGGTGAAACACGGGGACACTATCCAGGTACCTAATATACACTATCAATAGGGATAGGGTGAAACACGGGGACACTATCCAGGTACCTAATATATACTATCAATAGGGATAGGGTGAAACACAGGGACACTATCCAGGTACCTAATATATACTATCAATAGGGAGAAACACGGGAACACTATCCAGGTACCTAATATACACTATCAATAGGGATAGGGTGAAACACGGGAACACTATCCATGTACCTAATATATACTATCAATAGGGATAGGGTGAAACACGGGGACACAATCCAGGTACCTAATATATACTATCAATAGGGATAGGGTGAAACACAGGGACACTATCAAGGTACCTAATATACACTATCAATAGGGATAGGGTGAAACACGGGGACACTGTCCAGGTACCTAATATATACTATCAATAGGGATAGGGTGAAACACGGGGACATAATAAACCAGCTCCTGTGGTTGGTGTGAGACTTCTAGCGCATTGGGAGTGAAATGGGAAGATGATTCGTAAACACACAAGCAGAACAAAAGGCTAAGGGTAAGAAAGAATATTACCCAAGAAGGTAAAAGACAAGGAACAATATTGCACTTTCCAGCAGAAGAAGAGAAATCCAGTACGGGTGAATCTGTTTGGTTTGATCGGATGTCTGTACCTGAGATACTTATGAGGATCAGAGATCAGGATACTGGGCTTTACATTCGAGTTTAAGTCTTCCAAAGACAAACATTGTCTGATTATTGAGTTAAATGTTTTATTTCTGGGACAGGTTAAAAAACTAAATGAATTAAATCGCTCTTCCTGCACAAATCATTACTTTACAGTTATTGTGTTCTAAATGGCAACTTCCTTCTGAATAATCCGAAGGGTTTTTGTAAACATTGAGAACAAGCGAATACAATGTGGTCCTGTGTGTTTATGATGGTATTTAAGTCTTTCCCCATGTACCCACTGGTAGTAATATGTATTCCCCGGAACAAATAAACCCCCTAATGGTTGTTTTTCTCTGGCTAGAAACTTATGTAGACTATTCTTTACTTTTTTCAAGTAAAGTTTTGATGTTTGGCCATCAGTCCTCGATGTGTAGCAAGGTCTTCTTCCTAGTCCCATTACCACTAAGCCTTCTCCCTACAGTAATCACAGCTGTAAGCCCCCCATTGAGGATGGAGACATTATTCTACTTGGGGACATGGAAACATTTATCCTTCTGGGTTTATACTTTGGGAATGTCTGATATCGGTTTTACAGTGGGCTTTTATGTATATGTTTTTAGTGAGTTCCATGTGTTTTGTAGGATAGTAATAGTAGCTCAATCTGTGCAGGTGTTGGGTAGAACGGTGTAGATTTATTTTATGGGTTCATAAGGAAAGGTTCTATTTTACAGTGTTTTTTTTAGTGTCCTCATTCGGGTCCTTTATTCTCATGGCTGAATGATAGGGTTGGCATAGTTTGTAATTCATCCTAACTATAACCCTCACCATCTCCATCGGCTCTAAATTACATCATTGGTGGTCTTGTCCAATAGTAATTCAAATGCTAGTTCCCCTCTCGCTTATCAATAAACTAAGCTAGCTTTGTGGGAATCATGTCATGGCATCCCTGCAGTGCGCGAATTAACACAACTGACTATTCCGCTCCAAGAGCAAATTTCCCAGGACTCAGACAGCCAGAGAGATTTGTTTCTCGTCCTTTGGTATCTCTAACAGTCATATTAAGCCATTGTCTACGGTATAAATAGTGGGGGGCTTTCTATGTTACTTGTTTATTTTAATACAAGGTTTAACAGGGTATATTAATTGCTTTTTCCGCTCTTTGATGTGTAAGTGTGGAACAGGAAACAATTGGTCACTAAATTTTGTTCCCACCCTTTAAATGTGCAAGATAGAGCAGTTGTCTGCCAGGTCTTGGATGGAAGTATCCTCAATAATAGTGATGGCCCCAAAACCCAAGTCAGACTGAACTTTATGAGTTTTGGGAATGAAACTCGAACTATCCAAAACTAGTACTGTTTTCCAACTCTTATTATTTTTGATAATTATGAATAATATCATATTATTGGATGTATGTTTCGACTTCGATAACCTCTCGATTTAATGTTCGATTTTCCATTACCTTGGAATATGCCTTGAATTCGATAACCTTTTTTTAAAACCAGTGCACCAGCCCAGAGTTAGAACGATGGCTTTAAGTTATGTGGAGCGCTGGATAATCCTGGGGGGGCCATGTTTGGACGCCAGAGAGGAAAAAGCATTTACAGTTGGAATTAATTAGAACTGTCCTGATTAGAACGTCCTGAAGCTACAGTCTGTCGTTCCGTTTTCGATTTCCGGATCTCCGGAAAAACCTGAAGATAAGAACATGCGAAACAGAAATAAATTTTCTTTTGTTTTACATATTCTATAATTCCGCAGGAGGTAGGATCCTTGTTTCTATCTTCCATACTGTCCTCACAAACCAAGATCAGAACAGCAAATCTATTTCCTTTTCAGTGTCGGCTCCTCCGACTGAACGCCCTACCCCATTCCAGACTGCTGTGCCCCCTATCCCCCATCCCCCCTTCCCGCAAATCTTAATGTCTGGTGCCCATAGGTAATATCTTGTAATGATGTAAAAATTAACCCTTTCATACAGAGGCTGCACCAAGTACAAGATAAAAATGTCATGTGTTCGTGATAACCTATAGCATAATTACTGACAATTCAGTGCATACATAAACACTTACGGCTCGCTGTGAACAATCTGAGCGTATTATATATAAACCCAGAGGCTAACCTTTAAGGATTGACGAACAGCATGCTGTAACAACACAGTTCCTTTAGTTCTCATTTTTGGGTAACATTTTTCTGAAATTCAATACAGTAGATTTGACAGAACCGTCGGGATGAACTCGGCCAGATCTGCTCTCATCATTCTATTCATTGTGATTGCTACGTGACTGTTTCTTTCGGCAATAAACCCCAAATCACGGAGTTTTTCTGTTTTTTTCCTTCGTAATTCTTGTTATAAAAGGGAATTGACCTTTGGTGCGAGGGGCTGTGTGATAAGTGGGGTGTTAGTTCTTTATGTAAAGGGGTATGACATTATGTTTGTGTGAAGTTACCTTTTAATCCCTGTTGGTCCTTTACGGAGGACAGAACGTCCCCTTCACTAAACAACAAGCTCCCCATGGTTCACTGACGCCGTATAATCTAACCATCTCTAGCTCTGCTAATGGAAGGATTCATTCAATTTTCTGTTCGGAGGTAAAGAAATAGCTGTTCTGTCACCAGATGTTACACTAGATACATGATTACTAACGCGTCTCTGTACAACTTGGACGGCAAGAGAATTCCACTGTGCAATCTAAGGAGGATACAAACCCTGTAGTTTCATATTATGAATCCTTCCATCCCATATCCACTTTAACTTCAACATCTTTTCATTCTATGGTAAGTCTAACCCATTGCTAATCATCTCTTTATAGCACAAAAAACACTTACTTAACTTCCATTCGTTGCAGAATCCGTGTGCTGTTGCTAAGCAACTACATCGCTACGGATTTTGAAAAGAATTGTAAAAAAGTGTCTGTTTAATCTTGTACCTGAAGTTACACTTCCTAAGCTGTCCTGTCTCTCTGAGTCTCTGAGACAGGCACATGATGAGCTGTGTAAAAAGTCCCACCCCCAAAAAACAATATTTTCTGTTACATCCATTCTCTGCCCTTTCCTCTGCCTATGGGCACCTTAGGGAGAGAAACGTTTTGCTTGTCAGGCTTGTGACTAGCATTAAAGGGCATCTATACCGATAAATAGGTTATTTTAAATTGACCATAACTGGAAACTATAATTCTTCCCAACCACACTGTAATCGTTTTTTTTATGAACTGCCAATATTTCTTAGCTATCCAATCTAACCCTTTATTCTATTTCAGCTGTCAATCAAGTTCTTGCTCCTCAAAAACTTTCTTCGGTGGAGTAGTTTTACTGTAGATGGAATGTGACAGAGATTTGACAGTTGGAATCTGGTGCAGGCTTTGACAGTTGGTTTGTGGGGAAAAAAGTCAGGTCAGATGGAACTGGAAGTGTTTAACAAGAGGTGAGGGGGATACACTCTGCTCCTATGGGTGATCGATTGAAGGCATGCAGCAACACACAGCAATCCAGTAAGTGCCTACTTACATTATTCAATATGATTAAGATAGGCCAATCAGTTTTTTCCACAATGATTTTAGTTCGTGGCAGGGCCCTACTATTCCGACCGATCATACAGAATGGTCAAGTTCCAACCTTAAAACTTAATTCCATTTCCAAACTTCACCCCCCAGAACCCCAGCTTTGTTATATACTTAACACAGTTAATTATCCAAAGTGGAGTAAAAAAATAACCCATTAGTTAAGGCAACAATAACCAGACATTACATTAACAAAGAGGGAAAAATATCGTGACTAATTACTTCTCTCTATGTTCTATCTCAATATAATTTCCCCAGTAATTAGTATCCAGCCCAATTGTACAATTAATGAACATTAAATCCATGGTTTATTTCTACACTCAATTAACTTATTGAAATTAAAGTGGACACCTCCCCCACCCCATACCTCCTTCCCTTACCTGCAACTTGGAGTTTTTCAAATAGCTTTATTGGCAGAACAATTAGGCATTTTGTTTTTATCGGTGCTTGGCAGAGATTAATTGCCGAAGGGAAACCATGAGGTAATTTGGTGATTTCTATATGGGATTGCACTAAGGAGTTGGTTATTGAAGTCCTTCTTTCCTATATAAACTATCCCCACCAGTCTCCTAATATCCTGCAGCACTCTACAACGAACTCTACCATTCTGGGTTAACCCGAATCTATAGAGTTGGACATTTCACATGACCGGTCCCTTTACAACCATGTCTAAATTAAGTGGTTCAGCCAAATAACTGTCTCTGTTTGGCTCATGAATCTAATATTCAGCTCTCGTGTTAGTAGCAGAGAAAGATAAGAGGAGACACTTGATGAATGGATAACTAGACTGAGCCATTGACATTTTTTGTGTAAAGCTGGGTACAAACTTTAACAAAAAAGGGACAAATCTGTTGGATCAGATGGAATCCGCCCCTTTTTATTAAAATGTGAACCGCAGTTCCCATGCTTGCCCAAGGCCAATGAATGTTCACCTTCGTCTCAGAATCCATGGAAAATGCTGGTCATTTCCCCTTCCATGGTCATCTCCTGCACTACGTATATGGAGTAATGTGCAGTCACAAACGTTCTCCATGTACTTATATAGAGAGAACATTCTGACTGTTTGTAGGGGATCTTTAAAAATGACAGGACCATGAAACTCAAGTCGTAATGGGAATCTGAGTCAGAAATAATACCCATGAGGTCACGGACGATCATACAGTCCCCTATGAACCGCACCCTCGGTCCTGAAAACTGTCGGCCGTGGCTACTTTCGCCTCGAACAACAGTGATTCATTCTGGCTAGAGATGGCTGAAACTCACCAGTTTAATTCCGTTTTCGGATTCCCGGATCTCGGAAATCATAAGCTCTGAAAACGTAACAAATGTTTTGAATAGTGTTTTCTAAGCTATTTTTGAGGATTATTGAAAATAACCTTGAACATTCGATAATCCTCAGAAATACGATCGGAAACTACTTTCGAGTTTCACGTCGTATTTTCGGGGATTAATGAACGTTCGATAATTATAAAAATAGGTTCTGAAGTCCCGAAGTCCGGACATCCCGTCTGGATTGGGACGGCTCGTTCGGATTTCAGACCCGAGGGGTTCTGTGTCGGATCAGGGTCCAAGTCGGACCTGCATCCTATCTCTAATCCTGGCTAACCGTTTGCTAGAGGCGATGTTTGAATGAAGAATCTGCTGGTGTGTACCCAGCTTAACAATACTGTTCGGTATAAAGAGGGTATAGATTCAAGGGAAAATATAGTTTGGAATCACATGTAGAAAAAGGGCTCGTGGAAAGTAACGAACCGAGAGAAGGGCAGCCAAAATTAAAGTAAGAAAATGGAGGGGCTTGACTATGCGGCAGATTAGACCAATTAGGGCTGTTTACATTGGAGAGCGGCGACGTTTGCGGGGGATAATAATTCACTTTATATAAATATATTAATGGGCCAGTACAATGAACTCTCTGGTGTCATGGTCACTACTAATAGTCATAATCCCCAGAGGACACGTGGACCATCCTTTAAGTTGGAAGAAAGAAGTTTTTTTTTTTTTTTTCCCCATCTTCAGGTTAGGAAAGGGTTTTCTTATTACAGTGAGAACGGTGACACTGGGGAACTGCCTTCCAGCAGATGTGGTAATGGCAAGTTCAACATTCATATCTACAGGGATAAGATGGATGTTTATATTTATTGTAAGGGATAATAGTAACCATTTCACTTTCCCCCAAATGTTCCTGACTTACTTTTTAAAGGAGAGTTCAATTCAAAATAATAATTGACATTTAATAGATTTTTTAAATAAACCTCGTTTTTATGGCCTTATTTTTATTGCCCTTTTCTGGGGCTGTAATACCTACTGATGGTTCCAGGTTATGATGGGTGGCCAATAAATCATCATGTGGAACAGAAAGGTAGGAAATTGAGATATTTAAAGGAATTTTATAGCCTGAGATTAACTTGTTTGGGGATCATAGAACATTTTTGCTTTAACGTTTCTTCTTTTATTTCCTTTAATAAACTTCAGTTCTTAACAGAAGTAAACTTGCAGCATGACTTGTTAGAAAGTTTTTGAAATCACGGATCTCGATTTCTATAATTGTTCCCTGTACAGTCCTATGGGAAAGGTAATTCAGCGACAGCGGTCCAACCTTCAATAAAAGTGTTAATGTGTTAACAATGACCCTATGGATAATATATGGAAGCTGAACAGTTCCACTATTTACAAGTTTACATCAATGTAGGAAGAGAGACAATGAACAATAATATCCACATATACCATAAATCATGTAGTTCACTACATGTGGTAATAAATCGGTTCAAGGTAGCTCCCGCCGGTGATACGGATTTATGTTTAGATGATGCATTTTAAATTGTTTAAAAGTTTAACTTTCCCCTTCTTCTCTCTCACCTTCCTTCCCCCCTCCCACCTCCCTGTTCCTCCCCCCACCCCCCTCCTCCACCGCTTTTCTTGAGTTCTTCTCCCACACCCCACCCCCCCATTGTGACGTCACACTTTGCGGGCGGGCAGGGTGGAGCTGGGGTATGGGTGGAGGGGAGTTAAGGTGTAGTTGTGATGGAGGCAGAGTTAGGGCCATAACTGGGCAGGACGTGGGTATAGTATAGTATTTGTGGTTGAATAAAGACATACGTCCATCCAGTCCAAACCATTATGCAATATCCTCATTCCTGCCTAAATGTTGATGACCAGAGGAAGCAATAAACCCACCAAATTTATTAAGGGGGAAAATTTTCCTTCCTGACATCAAAGTAGCAATCGGAAATTTCCTTCCCTGGATCAACTCTCCTACTCTCCCTGGGTGTTCCGGACGTGGCTTCCAAGGCCCGTGTTTTGGGCCGGATAGGGACGTCTGGCAACCCGAGCTGCAGAAACCATGAAATATCAGACTCAAAATAGGGAGACCCTCTAATTTCTGTTTTTGCCCCTGGTGTTATTGAGTAAAACAAATAACATTGGTTGACTTTGTACATATGATTAGACCGCCAAGTATGTTCTTCCCACTGTGAAAAGGCCACTTGGTTTTGTTTGTCCCAAGTCATTCCCAATTGTAAGGGAGATTCCTGTATAGGGGGCACGGCCCACAACCAGAGAGAACAGTAAATAGATAGGGACATAGGATGATTTATAAGGATATAAACCTCTAGTGTTGATCATATAAAGAAGAAACATTATGGGCCATTCGTTCGGTGGGATATTAGAGCGTAGTAGAATACTGTGCATCATTTGTATATTATTGAGGCTACTTGGACCCCAGCGCAGGGACACGTGATGGTTTTCCAGCCTGATCCGGTGCTGGGATTCTCCGGCGGGTAATTAGCAATAATAAACACAGATTGTGAGGATGGTAAGTGCCAGCGTGTGATCTTCCCAGACGTGATTATTACGGTTATAAATCTCGGCACTAAAAACAAAGGAGACGATGTCTCCCAGTGACTTTATCTACATTCACACCCAGGGTGGGGGGGATCTGGGAATACACCAGGGGGGTTAGGATAAGGATTTCTTACCTTTAAACCCAACACACACAAAATCAGCATGTAGCAAGGCTGGTCAGTGTTTCCATTATTAGATACAGTGTAACATTAACACTATGCGGTGGAGGAGCGACGATCAGGGAAGTTCCTACTTCGTTCCCGGCTCTGAGGTTTTATTGAAGAAAAGGAGGTAAGACACAGCTCTTTACCTTCCGTTCTTCAATGACTGATACCCAAAGTAGTTTTTACCAGTGGAGTCCATGTTAAATGTCTCAGTAGAAAACAAAAATCCCAAACAGAGCGAAACATTAACTGCTGTTCGGGAATAGAAAGAAAAGGAAATGTTTGTCGTCTATTTCTCCCTTGGATTGGATAGAGGACGATTACTATTTTAGAAGAACGCTTACTATTCATTCCTTGCTGTATATTCAATAAAGTAAGTTTAATGATCCACACTGTGCCATACAGAATAGAAGACGGGGGCCTTATTATGAACAAACTTGTAATTGTGTTGAGTGATATATCTTCACCATCATTACATCAGGAGAGCAGGACTTGAGAGGCTTAATCAAGGCTTCGAGCCCAGGAGGAGTAATTTACGAGTCGCTGGCCATCAGAAGGATCCATTACATGTAGATTGCTGAATGTCCTCTCTAAAAGCATTGCCGGCAGGAATTAGCAGCTGTAAACATCTATTAACTCGGCTGGAAAACCCACTGTATATTTTTCCTGTGGATTGGTTAATGTCTGAAGTACAGAATTGTTCAGAGATGTTGCGTTTGTTCCCAACTTTAGCAGAAAATGAGAAAAAAACAAAAGGAAACTTTCATATTTCCAAACCCTTTCTCAAGTCTCCAAGTTCTTTTGGACTTTTTCTTTACTGGTTATTTAATGGATTGTTCCAAATGTCTGACCATTTTAACAACTGTGGCCAGTTTGGCCCTAGAGACTGGTGACCAGTTTGGATAATTGTCCCACAGTCCACACAGAAGGTCTATGAATTGTTAATTAGAAGTCCTTATGAATTATCGGTACATAAGATAACTAAAACCCACTGAGATGTCCTGCAATGTGATTGGGCAATGTAGGGTAAGACGTGAGTGAAATATGTAGCAGGTCTGACTGCTCAGGGTTAAAACAATATCCTAATATTCCCATGTCTGGAAATTCTAGATGTCATCTCTCCATCTAACTCATCTTAGAAATCGTAACATTTCCAGACATGGTGCCAGGAAGATATTGAGGCACAACAACAAGTTTAAATGTCTAAGCGCTGTGTATTGTCTATGTTATGCAGTGTACCTTAGGATGGCTAATGGTGAATTGACTGACCTATTCATTGTAAATGGAACACAATATACAATGGAACACTAAGGATTATCATTCCATCACCTGCAAACCTAGAGATTGACTATTCCAAGGTTTAAACACGTGTAATATTACCCTCCATATGTTGCCAAGTTCATTAGAGACTCGTATCCTCAGATATTATATTCCTGTTGTGTACCAAACCTTTCCATATGTCTAGAAACCAATTTAAAGACTCCAGGACATATGAAGATCTTTCCTTGTTATGAGAGTTGCAACATATCACAATATATTCTCCGAGGATGGAAATCTGTTTTCTGTCTTCCAGTTGGTTCTTATGATTTAATTGATACTGCGTAACAAAACCCATAGAATATTCTCTCTGATTTCAGTTCATATCGTATTGAATTGGGCTTTTATTCTTGACAGGCTACAAAACAGAATTTTAGTTTAAAAAGAAACCAGACGCCTTTGTTCTGTAGAACCTTAAAAAAAAGCGAAAGTTGTATCATTTGGAAGGTTCTTTCAGCTTCTCTCAAACACTGAAATAAAGAGAAATGTGATTTCCCTGCAGGTCTGGGCGGTTGGAAAAAAAGTTTATTTGGTTCCTTGAAACTTATTTACATTATGACTTGTCCATGTTCTTCTGTAAAGGCTCAAAGTATAAATTCAAGATAACGAGATTAGGTACAAGAAAAGGTGAATAATATAAATCCCAAGCCAGTGTTGCTTTTAATACAAAATGCTATATCCAGGACTAACAGCATCCATGTGTATACTGAGCTCCTTACTACTAGCACCCTAGCTGACATAGCACAGCATTTAAGGAGACAAGGACTGGGTATAGAAACCAAATTGGTTCTGGTAAAAGAAGCAAGCAACTGATGATGAACTCTACACATGTGAGGGTGGGATTGTCTGGATTTAATCGAATTTTGGTTTATAATGAAAAAATTTCCAACTTTTCTTTTCTTCTCAGATAGTGGATAGTGTCCCTGTGTTTCACCCTATCCCTAGTTGATGGTATATATTAGGTACCTGGATAGTGTCCCTGTGTTTCACCTATCCCTATTGATAGTGTATATTAGGTACATGGATAGTTGTCCCCGTGGTTTCACCCCTATCCCTATTGATAGTGTATATTAGGTACCGGATAGTGTCCCCGTGTTCACCCTATCCCTATTGATAGTTAATATTAGGTACCTGGTAGTGTTCCCTGTGTTCACCCGATCCCTATGATAGTGTATATTAGGTACCTGGATAGTGTCCTGTGTTTACCCTATCCCTATTGTAGTATATATTAGGTACCTGGATAGTGTCCCGTGTTTCACCCTATCCCTATTGATAGGTATTATTGGTACCGGATAGTGTCCCTGGTTTCACCCTATCCTATGATAGTATATATAGGTACCTGGAAGTGTCCCCGTGGTTCACCCTTCCCTATTGATAGTGTTATTAGGTACCTGGGATAGTGTCCCCCGTGTTTTCACCCTATCCCTATTGATAGTATAATTAGGTACCTGGTAGTGTCCCTGTGTTTCACCCTATCCTATTGATAGTTATATAGGTACCTGGATAGTGTCCCCGTGTTTCACCCATCCCTATTGATAGTGTATATTAGGTACCTGGATAGTGTCCCTGTTTCACCCTACCCTATTGATAGTGTATATTAGGTACCGGATAGTGTCCCTGTGTTTCACCCATCCCTATTGATAGTAGATATTAGGTACCTGGATAGTGTCCCCGTGTTTCACCCTATCCTATTGATAGTGTATATAGGTACCGGATAGTGTCCCTGTGTTTCACCCTATCCCTATGATAGTTATATTAGGTACTGGATAGTGTCCCGTGTTTCACCCTATCCCTATTGATAGTATATATTAGGTACCTGGATGTGTCCCCGTGTTTCACCCTATCCCTATGATGTATATTAGGTACCTGGATAGTGTCCTGTGTTTCACCCTATCCCTATTGTAGTATAATTAGGTACCTGGATAGTGTCCCCGTGTTTCACCCTATCCCTATTAATAGTGTATATTAGGTACTGGATAGTGTCCCTGTGTTTCACCTATCCTATTGATAGTATATGTAGTACCTGGATAGTGTCCCCGTGTTTCACCCTATCCCTATTGATAGTGTATATTAGGTACCTGGATAGTGTCCCGTGTTTTTCCCTATCCCTATTGATAGTGTATATTAGGGACCTGGAGAGTTATTCACTTTATTCTTCTACAGAGGCAACTGAGCCCGCCTGTCAATATTATAGGGGTTATAGGTAACCAGGGCTTGTATGGAAGAAAGTAAAATCCTTTTAACAGATTCTCTATAAACAAATTACCAAGGCCGTGTTTCACGTTTCTGTGCTATGTGTAGATAGGGTTACCTTAGCAATATACCTTACATATACTATCAATAGGGATAGGGTGAAACACGGGGACACTATCCAGGTACCTAATATATACTATTAATAGGGATAGGGTGAAACACAGGGACACTATCCAGGTACCTAATATACACTATCAATAGGGATAGGGTGAAACACGGGGACACTATCCAGGTACCTAATATACACTATCAATAGGGATAGGGTGAAACACAGGGACACTATCCAGGTACCTAATATATACTATCAATAGGGATAGGGTGAAACACGGGGACACTATCCAGGTACCTAATATACACTATCAATAGGGATAGGGTGAAACACAGGGACACTATCCAGGTACCTAATATACACTATCAATAGGGATAGGGTGAAACACAGGGACACTATCCACTATCTGAGAAGAAAAAAGAAAAGTTGGAAATTTTTTCATTATAAACCAAAATTCTATTAAATCCAGACAATCCACCCTACATGTGTAGAGTTCATCATCAGTTGCTTCTTTTACCAGAACCAATTTGGTTTCTATACCCAGTCCTTGTCTCCTTAAATGCTGTGCTATGTCAGCTAGGGTGCTAGTAGTAAGGAGCTCAGTATACACATGGATGCTGTTAGTCCTGGATATAGCATTTTGTATTAAAAGCAACACTGGCTTGGGATTTATATTATTCACCTTTTTCTTGTAACTAATCTCGTTATCTTGAATTTATACTTTGAGCCTTTACAGAAAGAACATGGACAAGTCATAATGTAAATAAGTTTCAAGGAAGACACAGCGTGGGGAAGAGAGAGACTGCGCACAGGGTGGGGAAGAGAGAGACTGCGCACAGGGTGGGGAAAAGACACTGACACAGCCATTTCCTCTTCCTTGTTTGCAGCAGACAGGAAGTGGGAGGCTGAAGGGTCATGTGACCTCTCTCAGTGAAACAGGAAGGTTCCCATTGTTAGTGGCTCCTAGTGGCTGAATTATGCACTGATATGCAGGATAATGGAAACCCCTCTCCTTAACTCTCTGGGCCCCTGGCAAGTGGAGGCCTGTTAGGGGTGGATAGTGATCTTGTCTGTTTATCTGATCTGTGTGTCCTCTGTCTTTCCTCTATTACTGGCCAGTGAACCTCTCTTTCTATTTACTGTTCCTACAGACAAGGTGACTAGACTTTCCTACCCATAGGATATGGATGAATAAAACAAGTAGCCATAGAGCATTAAGAAGACCTGTCTGCTGTTAGGCTGTGTAAAGTAACAGGGTGCAATCTGATTGCATAGTCTGGGTGTAATTGGTTATTGGTAAAACCTGCAGCTGGGGTGTTTAAGATGTTTTATTACTTTATACCATATTCTGTTGTAACAGTCTTGATTGATCTTACAAACATTGTACAATTTCTTTTATACATGTGATGTACAGAAATGTTTATAGACAAGAACCATCTGTATGTTGTTATTTATGTAATGTGTCTTTAAAAGCTAAGGGTGCTGGGAAATCCAGCCCAGCTGTAAAAGTTAGTGCAACTGATTATTCAGGGAGACTGCTGAAGTCAGAGCGATCAGTCTGATTGCAGTTTGGAACAAACCCTGTTGTGTTTGGGGGTTTACACACTGTCCATAGTGTATTTTGCTTCTCCTATTAAACTGAACTTGCACCAAACGCCAACGACTGAGTGAAAGACATCGTTTTATTTTTGATGCAAACCCCACGTCCTAACAGAGGGGCTGGAGGATTTGCAACTATGTATCTGGGCCTGTATAACCGGTGGTGGAGTCCAGGCAGGTAAAGTTTGAGGTGAACCCCCTGAAGTCTGTGCCCCATCAGGTAAGAATCACATAACTAGAGTTGGAGAGAGGAAACTCAATTCGATCATTTCAATTAAAATGCTTTTATTATGGAGCTGAACCCATACGCACAAACGCAAGCAGTTTATTAGACTAGAAAGGGAGAGGGGAGATTTAATAATCCCGCAGTCCGGTTTTCCCTTTCTAAGCGCCTCCTTCTGCTCACCGTCCCTGGTGATGTTCCCTCTTTGTGTAAAGCAGGAAAGTGCCCAGTCAGCAGATTGTCAGGATACTGCGCCCATTTCTCACACTGTCCTTACCGGGATTTTATTTCTAATAGCAGAATAAACTGGGTTACAGGGAGGAGGTCGGAGACAGAGGGGAAGTTATAACGGGGAGAATTTGGTGCTGAATATTTCCCTTAATCAGCTGTGCTGCTCTTGTGCTTAGAATAAAGTCGTTCTTCACTGTGACAGATCCAGATAGTCTGTTAAAGGTTTGTTTACACTCCATAATCTAAAAATGTCCCAGCCAAGAACACCAATAAACAGTAAATTCTCACTCCAGTAAATGGCATCCTCCTTGCCTGGACTTTAACAGGATTGGCTAGAGCCTATTAGTGGGCGGTTCCTGCTGTAACATGTCCCTTCAGTAACTGGGCACGTGCAAAGAACATAGCAGTCAGTGACCAATCTGTGTAATAATGAAATGCTGGGAAATAAAGCACAAAGCCCATGTTAGTAAATTTCCCAGCGCCCACATTGAACTGAGAATGAGAAAGAGCTTGTAGAGGGTAGAAGGGGGATGGTTCCTCTGTAATAAGACAGGGAGATTCAATAAAAGTTCTTATCGTTAAAAATAGTGCTAATTTTGCCCAAACCAATCGGATGTTAGGTTTCAAATGGTAAATAAGATCTGATTGGTTGGGGCAAAATTAGCACCATTTTAAACGATAAAAACTTTTATTGAATCTCCCTGTAAGGGTTACTGAGTGAGCGTTAGATTTAGAAGGAACTGCACTGATGTCAGCAGCACATTGTACTAGAAGATTTTGTTTTACTTTGATTTCTTGAACCAGATGGAAAATAGAAAATAAGTGATAATCTGTTTAACTCCGATAAACATGGGGAATCTATATTGTAAAAACAGTTCTCGGCCTTTACATCTCCAATTGAAAGACAGAAACTTACATTTGGAAGTGCCAGTTGTCTGCCTTGACCCCCCAGTAATTAAATAATGGAATAAAGGGCAGATCAGCACACAAGAGGTTAACTCGAACCCCTTTGCCTTGGATCTGTAAATGATACATTACAGCCAGAAGTATTACTGTGTGACAAGGAAGACTTTATTATGTTTAATTCCTATTTTATAACTTTTTGTTTGATCTTTCTGAGGATTTAATCTGCTAGAATTCAGCAGAATAAATTATCATTCCATCCGATCATTCCACTCTGCCTTTTAATATATAATTTATCCCTTAGCCGTATATTATTTATGAAAGATTGATGATTCTTTCATCTCCATATCTCTTTCTTATGTCAAGGGAGCGTCTGAGTTAACACTTTGTATATTAACACTGATGTGTGTGGTTAGACAGGCCTCCTAATAGATGGACAGGCTATGGTAGTTCATGGTTGGGAGGTGGTGATTAGGGGTCCTGGATCTGTTCTGGGAGGGAGTTTAACTTAAAAATACTTTAAGGGTAACTGTGGCACAAAAATGACTTTAGGTAAATTGACAG
The DNA here is from genome assembly GCA_019447015.1 of Hymenochirus boettgeri. Classification (NCBI taxonomy): domain Eukaryota; kingdom Metazoa; phylum Chordata; class Amphibia; order Anura; family Pipidae; genus Hymenochirus; species Hymenochirus boettgeri. The sequence goes on from JAACNH010000684.1 coordinate 89,107, forward strand.
GAATTGCTTTTCTGAGTATTTTTGCAATTTACTTTCATTAGTTTTTTTTACATAATTTTGTATTTACATTTTTATGTGTGATATGTTAGCAGCATCACCAGATTCCCCTGCACTTCCTGCTTCCTGCTCTGAATCCTTTGTCTTCTCTTCCTCATGGGACCTCATGGCTTCTCCCCTTGCAGTCCCTTTGCAGCCCCTCCCACTCCTCCTTCAGTCACTGTAACTCAATCTCTTTCTGATTTCTTCTGCTTTCTCCAGCACTGAGCATGTGCCAACCACAGATTAGAAGGAGGAACTAGTATTGTGACCGCAGGTTCAGAACCTCCCACCCCCTAACTTTCTGATCTGTGATTTCTTCATATCTTGGGCTGTGCAGCACGTAGAGAGGTGGTTGATGGTGTTTCATTTAAAATCAACATGTTTGGAGACCACAGTTACCCTTTAAACTGTCTAAGACAGACGTGTCTGTGGACATTAAACTGGGATCCATTGGTTTAATTAATCTAAAAATCTTTAATGTCCTACTGGGAAAAAAACCCAAAGTCTAAAACAAAATTAGAATCAGAAATAAAGGGGCAGAAGTTACTGTAATAATAAAGGACCAGACTGTAATTACACCTTCTCATGGATTGCACTGAATGTCTCAGTGGCTCTGTACCCAGAAGAAAGCTGTCGGTCCATTTGTACTCGGACAGAGTGTGTCTTTACGGAAGGAACTGAGTCTTGTTTACTGGGAATGAGGGTTTTGTTACAGGTCAGGTCCAATAAACGCTCCCAATTAGATAACTACAAGGGTAAATATGAAGGCGCAAAGGGCAGCCATACGTCTTGTATACTGTGAATGTCAGACCTCTGATGGAATGATAATAGAATGATAATATAACAGCAGACGTGGTGTACAGACACAGGCACAGTCTTCCCTCTGCGAGCTGCATCAAAGTTTAATTTGTTCCAGTCTCGTCTGGTCCTTGTTCCTCGGTCTCTCCTGGCATTTATAATGCTCCTATTAAAGTGCAGGCGAATGAAGCTCCATGAAAGGTCAATGTTTCTTTAGCGTTCGGAGAAAAGATTTCTGTGTGAAATCACCAAAAGGAATGGGAAATATGTAGTGAACCCGAGTCACGGGTATTATTGTAATATAGGCAGGAATAGGAGTATGTGAATGAAGAATCGTAGATGAAGTCTCCATTTCCCATGTTCTCTCAAATAAAGCCTTAAAGTCTAGTTTAGAATTACACCTGTTTTATATCAGACACGCCGTTTGCTAATTCTATGTTTTATCAGCACTGAATTTGAACCTGCTACAACTTTTTGTCAGCTTATAATAGAAAATTCCCGTGCAGGTTAAGACAGGATCACGATGCACTGACATGCAAATGACCAATCAAAAAACACAGGAAGTGAGGTAAAGAAACAGGAAGTGATGTTTCTTCCCAATTTAAAGGGAATTAAAAAATCATGGCTGCCCCTTTGCCATTTCATTTAGAACTTTTGACCCCAGCTCCACTAGAAGAAAATAAATCACAGGATCCCTGTTTTTATACCTTATATCGTGTCATCTGGAGTGATATAATTACCGTTAAATTTTCATTTTTTTTGTAAATTATTTAAATAAAAAAATCTTATGACATCATCTCCGCCATTTTATATCAACAATGACCAACTCCCCTATACAGACATTACAAATTCTCATTTACAGCCAGTTGGTTGCTGTAGGGATTATAAAAAGTTCCATCCATTCATCTGTTTGCATTACAGAGGTAATTTACATTCACAGGCCTGGGAGGCTGGGGAATAGTAACCAAATGTAAATCAATAGAGGTAAATAAATAAAGAGAAGAACCTTTATATTGACTGGAATATCTGTGAAAACCACATTACTCACCATTAAATCAATATTTACTATGAGTCAATATTCCAAAAGGAAATAGGAGCTTATTAAAGGGGAACTTAACCTTGTTTAATTTAGCGGTCTTCTTTCTCTTGATCATATATCGTTTTATTGTACAGAAACCAATAAACTGGGATTATAAATTGGATCAAAAAAATTAGTGACAGAATCTTGGGGAAAAGCCAAAACTAGCATAATCCCCTTCATTCTCAACCATTAGGTAATGAAAATTAATCCTACAACAGGAACGCAGATTGGCACCTTGTCTTCAACCTTGTACCTGTGGGTTGAGCGTGTCGTCTACTAAGAGCATGATGGGAACTTATCCAGGATGTGGATTACCCATAAAGAAAGTGCACTGGTATCTAAACATGGCCGTATAGAGACTCATTTCCATAAATAAAACCCTATATTGATGTTTGGTAATAAGTTATGGTTTGGTACAATCTGCCCCATTTAGTCTTCACAAAGTAAATGTCATTTTCTTTCCCTTCCAGTAAATAGAATGTAAATAATCTCATGCCATAGGGAATAAAGCGATGAATTATGCAGACATATAATTCGCTCCTTCGTAGGAGAATTCCTTATGGCCCGAGACGCCATCCAAACGCAGGAAATGAGAAAATCGTGCCGAACGACTGTCCTTGTACGTGAAGTGAAAATCCCTCTGTGTTTCCATCACATACACAGTGAGATTTCCCAAACATCGCTTGGTCACCCAGAGACAACCAACAGAGAACGACAGCACAGGATGATGGGAGATTAAACTGCGCCGGTATAAACGCCATTTAACACGTTGGGATTTAATTGTGTGGGATGCGGAGGGGGGACGATGAGTTAAAACCCATTTAACGTTAAGAGAAACACAAAAGATAAAATGTCTCTTTTGTCTGGTGCGCAGGTCGGGGTGGAATCTTTTTCTGATTTATTATTTAACGTGTTTATTTCATTGTTGTTTGAAATTCAGTCCAGGCGCTTGTTTAATGTGAGCGCGATGAGGGCCGCTGATGGATTTATTGAATGTCAAGGCTACTCTATTAGCTTTCCAGTCTGTATTATGCAGATACCTTTTTACAACTCAAACAAAGGCTGTTACCAGAACAAAGAAGGGAAAATGAAATTGTCTGGTAGAAAAGAGGCGTGCGGGTTCAAGGAAACAAGAGGAAAACAGTTAAAGTGATTCAGTTCGTGTTTACTGCTCAATTCTATAGGTATAAATAGGAAATGTAACAAGATGTAAAGCTCTGGGTACACAGTATATTTCCATTGGCTAAAAAGGGTAACTAATGACTGCTTCCGCCATTGATCTAGCGTGTACCGGTCAGTGACATCATTAACTACACTGTCCTGTCCAATCACTTAAAAATATTGGGAGGGACAGGTATTGTCATCCTGGTCTCTAAATTGCTCTTCAGCACCAACAGTAAAAACACTTATGGGGATCATTAGATACAATTCCATTTGCATTGAATAAGTAACAATTGCTTCAAATTATAATTATCTATTATGTCTACTTAGTCTATGCCACATATTTCTATAATGGAGAATTTATTTTTTCATATTTTTAACATACATAACAGGTAATATTATATCTGTGTGAGTTCTTGAAAAAAACTTAATTTCCAGTGCAGTTGATCTATAGTAACTGAATACCACAGATTCCCTTTGTATTGTAAATGACGTCGAATTCTCCCACTGATATTCATAAAGCAACAAAATGCCAAAGGTTGTCGCTATTTCTACCAAAAAATGACAAGTCTGAGACAAATGGTGGCAGAACACTGGCCTGAGATTGCACCAATTTGACATTCGATCAGACATTAATACTGAATTATAACTATGGTAATGTGTTTATTACCATAACTACAGTAATGGTGTTTATACCATAACTACAGTAAGTGTTTATATCATAACTACAGTAATGTGTTTATTAGTATTAACTACCAGTAATGTGTTTATTACCATAACTACAGTAATGTGTCTATTACCAAACTACAATAATGTGTCTATTACCATAACTACGGTAATGTGTTTATTACCATAACTACAGTAATGGTTTATTACATAACTACGGTAATGTGTTTATTATCATAACTACAGTAATGTGTTTATTAGTAGAACTACAGTAATGTGTTTATTGACCATAACTACAGTAATGTGTCTATTACCATAACTACAATAATGTGTCTATTACCATAACTACGGTAATGTGTTTTCCATAACTACAGTAATGTGTTTATTACCATATAACTACGGTAATGTGTTTATTACCAAAACTTACATTAAGGTGTTTATTTCATAACTACAGTAATGTGTTTATTATCATAACTACAGTAATGTGTTTATTAGTATAACTACAGTAATGTGTTTATTACCATAACTACAGTAATGTGTCTATTACCATAACTACAATAATGTGTCTATTACCATAACTACGGTAATGTGTTTATTACCATAACTACAGTAATGTGTTTATCACCATAACTACGGTAATGTGTTTATCACCATAACTACGGTAATGTGTTTATCATCATAACTACGGTAATGTGTTTATTACCATAACTACGGTAATGTGTTTATTACCATAACTACGGAAATGTGTTTATTACCCTAACATACGGTAGTGTTTATTACCATAACTACGGTAACGTGTTTATTACCATAACTACGGTAATGTGTTTATTACCATAACTACGGTAATGTGTTTATTACAAGTAACTACGGGTAAGGTGTTTACCTAAATACGTAATGGGTTTATCATCATAACTACGGTAAGGGTTTAGTATCATAACTACGGTAATGTGTTTATTATCATAACTACGGTAATGTGTCTATTACCATAACTACGGTAATGTGTTTATCATCATAACTACAGTAATGTGTTTATTATCATAACTACAGTAATGTGTTTATTATCATAATGTATTTATTATAACTATTTACCTGCCAACACCAAAGCTGCCAATCTCGCCAATGCACGCTCGATGTCACCACGGCTGCGGATGACACCTCCTGCGCCTCTGACACCTCTGCCGCCGGAATCTTCTATCTTCCCTCCTTATCACCACTCAGATGACTTCTGAGTTCCATGCAGGTTTGCACCTCTATATATAGGATTGCTGAAAGACCAAATCCAATTTCAATTTCAATCCTTGCAATCATATGGTCACATATTTTACAATTATATTTTAATATTGATAAAATTAAAATATTGACATCAACCGGCATCTGTGACATCCACTGCTTTGGTGTCGACGAGAAAGAAAATGTTGGAGATCTGAAAAGGTCGTATTTAGGACAAGGAGTGGTCCCGGTTTTGAGCTGCAGGACCCACAACAAAAGTACTTGTCAGTGCCACAAGGGCACCGATAAGTGCCAGGGAGGGATGGTCTTGGTTTTGAGTTGCGGGACCACCTTAAGCCCCAAGAGGCTCTTTAAAGGGCCCCTGGTGGGGTGCAGGGTCCCTATCTGTGGAGGTGGGGGAAGCCCCCCCCTGCTAATGTGCCCCTTCCCAGCAACCCCTTGCACACCACCTAGCCCCCCCATGCTGAGCCACCGTCCCCATGCCATTACTATCCCCACCAGCAGGCAGGTGCTAAGATTAAATCCCAAAACTACTCTTGCCAAATCTCAATTGTAATACAGCCTGTAGAAGTTTCTTCTTTGTGAAGTAACCTCTGATGTTGTAAATTTGTTTTTCTGGTACTTTTATTTCCCCATTTCAGTTGGTTGAACTGTTATAATGTAGTAGCAATGAGTCACAATATAAATTCTATTGAACTGATAGAGGTCAAACATCTTTAGGTTGCACAGTCTTTATCCTTCATTCCATAAGTTACAATACACTGGAGCCTCAAGATTCTCAACACAGACAAACCTGAATATCAAGTCTCCTCCTTAGTCTACACCAGCAATGAGTGCGTGTTTAATGTAATGTACTTCTAAACGCCTATTGACTAAAACCAACCTTCTGCCCTTTAAGGCTGAGTGTAACATTTCCAAGGCCTTGTAGAAATGACAAAGCCGTCAATGACATAACGTTTTACAGCAAACTAGAGAATAGAATAAGAATATTTAGGTAGAAACTTTACATTCAATGCTTTGAAGTCAGTGGAACCCAAGAGAGATTTAGAGAAAAACTAGAAAGGGAAAGATTAGATATATACTGGGAGTTTGGCTTGAAAGGATCGCACCATGGTTAACAAAGCCCTTTTAGTGTGTGTCTAAACATTACATGTAGATTTCAAACTTGGTTCTGGGGGATACAAGTATTTATTTTACACTTTTTGTTGTTTTGATTTTATAGTTTCACTTTGAAGTTGTGTGTAGGAGTGTTTTGTTTGTGTCATTTTGTATATTTGGATAATTTCATGGCTATTTCCGTTACAAAGTGGCAGGTGGGTTTTAATCCCATGTGAACAGGCAACGGGAATGTCTGGAAATTCCCGGATAACTTGGGAATGTTCCTACAGATTCCTTAGCTAGAAGACACGTCTCCAATGTCTCCTGCACATAACAGTGTCTAGTTATAGTTCAGTTCCTCTCTATTCAGATATGAATTAGGGGATTTTGTTGTGTTTTTTTAGCTGAAAACAAGGAACTGGATAGACTGTCCCCTCATACAGGGAGAATTAAATCTAATCCTCCATTCCGCTCTTCAGACAGAAATAAACCCTTTGATTTTCGAGATGTTTTACAAATGTGTAAAATGAGCCTGTGGTGTTTGGCTCTGAACGTTCCACCTCTCAGGTGAGTTGTCTCTGGGCCCCGTGATTATCATTGGAGAGGACAGGGCGATGTAGACTACAAAGGACTTAGTGCATCAAACAGACTATAGAAGTACCATGCAGTGACGGTAATTATGTTTACTGCCCCCTAGTGACTATCGGATTGAAGAACAGGATGAGATTCTACACAGAGAAACAGAAATTACTCAACCCTGGGAATTCTTGTTTCCTTTCAGACTAACAGAACATCCCATGTTCCGAAAAAGTAAAAAAAGAGAATTATTATTTGTTTTATTTTTTTCCCCTTTTTTTAAAAATTTAAACTTATATTAAACAACTACCAAGTATTATTAAAGGGTATCTCTTGCAACCCTCTAAATGCCTTGGTATTAAAGGGTATTTCGACCCTAAAAAAAAACCCTTTTCATATACTGTAGGGCACCCTAGCCCACCCAACCGCCAACTTTGTTGAAAAAAGCTCTGTTCCCAGCCCTCTGCTTGCCGGAACTTGCAAGCAGGGGGAGAGACAGCCAATCGCAGACACGGCTGCCGGCAATGCAGAGTGCCGGGGGAATGAAGGACTGTAAGTATATTTTTGTTGCTTTTTAACAGACGGACTTTGTGGTTTGGGGTGGACTAGGGTGCCCTACACTGCAGAAAAAGCCTTTAGAGGTAGGGCACCAGGCTCCCCTGTGAGCAGGGGTGTCTCTCTAATGAGGCAATATGAGCAAAATGCTCAGGGCCACGCCCCTGCTAAATATCAGAGGAAGCAGGCAGAGCTAACTCAATTTTTTGGCAGGCAGAGCAGAAGGAAAATAAATATAGCACCTAGTGGTACATAGGGGCAGCATTCAAAAGTTTGTCTCAGGTGGCAAAAACCCTAGAGACACCCTGCCTGTGAGTGCCAGAAACCTCTCAGAGAACAAGGAAGCAGCAGGGACCGGATGACTCACTGACAGCTCCTACACTTCACTTTTTGTAACTTTGAACAGGCACTACAGGAGAACCATAAGGAGAAGATATAAGGTAAGGATTTTTTTAAACTACACAGTGGGGCCAGTAGTGAGTTAAATTTTAGTTTTGGAGGTGGATATGCCCTTTAAGTTAAAAAAAAAAAGTGCCCAGAAATAGACCTACCAATCTTTGTTGCCACTGTCTGTTTTACTGCTTCTGGGAAAGGAGTAGCAATAGGGGCCCGACCGGCAGCCGCATCTGTGATTGGCTGAGAGTCAGCCAATCGACAACGCTGCTGCCGGCTATTGAGAAAGCCAAAGGAATGAAGTACGGTCAGTCTATTTCTCTGCACTTTTTTAACTTAATATCATGGCATTTAGGGTTGCAGTGGTGTCCCCTACACTACACAAAAGTTTATCTTATTAAAAAAAGAAAATGAAGCTTTGTCCTTATATACTATTGGACTCAAAGAGACATTATTCATTGAAGCTTTTAGGGTTTAAACTCTATCTATTGTTTGGCCACTGCTTTGGCTATTCCTGCTCTACACTGCTTTTTTGTTTGTAAGACTTGATATATCTGTTGGAAATTTACCGTAGCAACATTTCCTCCTTTCCAACTTTGTTGGATGCTACTGAGAATTTGACAGGTCCCTGGGTTTTATTAACTGGAAATTGAAAGTTTAGGACATCTCTGTGAGTTTATTAACCATCCACCATTCATTACGGAGGGATTTAAAATACAAATTGATACAAGCTAACATTGCACTGCCCTTATCCAGCAAGCCTTGTGCATAATAGTATTGTATAGTATAGTACAGTGTAATATACAGTAGTATAGTACGTATAGTATAGTAATGTATGTATAGTATAGTAATGCATAGTATAGTAATGTATAGTATAAAATAGTAATGTATAGTAATGCATAGTATAGAATAGTAATGTATAGTATAGTAATGTATAGCATAGTATAGTAATGTATAGTATAGTATAGTAATGTATATAATAGTAATGTATAGTATAGTAATGTATAGTATAGTAATGTGTAGAATAGTAATGTATAGTATAGTATAGTAATGTGTAGAATAGTAATGTATAGTATAGTAATGTATAGTATTGTAATGTATAGTTTAGTAATGCATAGTATAGAATAGTAATGTATAGTATAATATTGTATAATATTGTATAGTATAGTAATGTATAGTATAGTAATGTGTAGAATAGTAATGTATAGTAATGTATAGTATAGTATAGTAATGTGTAGAAAAGTAATGTATAGTATAGTAATGTTTGGTATAGTATAGTACAGTATAGTATATGTTCAACCTACTCAGCAATATCCACATTTCCTGCCTAACAGTTGATCCAGAGAAAGGCAAAAAAAAGGAAAAAAAGGAAAAAAAAACAGTTTCAAGAGGGCCCCCCCTGTTGATACTATTTTTTTCCCTTTTCACCCAGGGGGTGTCCTTCCTAAATCGGAATGGCCATTTATAGTATAAACAGCACAAGGATTTTTAAGCCCACAATGCATCACCTTCCATATATCAACATTGAATTTTATCTGCCACTTAGCAGCCCAATGTGACAATCTATCTAGATCCAACTCTCATACCTTTCAAACAAGCCTAGAATGATGTCTTTAGCTCAGTGATGCCAAATCCAAGCCCCCACCATATGCCAGGACCTGGACACTGCTGGGAGGTGGTGTGGACCAAACCAGGCTTGGGAGCACAACACATGTTTAATAGGAGTGTGGAAATAGTGTAGATCCAATGTCTGGCAGCAGAGCAAAATCCAGTTGTGACAGTAAGCCCCTCCCCCTCCAAATATTTACACACTTCACTCTGCGCACAGGGTGGGGAAGAGAGAGACTGTGCATAGGGTGGGGAAGAGAGAGACTGCGCATAGGGTGGGGAAGAGACTGACACAGCGTGGGAAAGAGAGAGACTGCGCACAGCGTGAGGAAGAGAGAGACCGACAGTGTGGGGAAGAGAGAGACTGCGCACAGGGTGGGGAAGAGAGAGACTGCGCACAGGGTGGGGAAGAGACTGCGCAAAGGGTGGGGAAGAGAGAGACTGACACAGCGTGGGGAAGAGAGAGACTGACACAGCGTGGGGAAGAGAAAGACTGCGCACAGCGTGGGGAAGAGAGAGACTGCGCACAGCGTGGGAAGAGAGAGACTGCGCACAGGGTGGGGAAGAGAGAGACTGACACAGCGTGAGGAAGAGAGAGACTGACACAGCGTGGGGAAGAGAGAGACTGGCACAGCGTGGGGAAGAGAAAGACTGCGCACAGCGTGGGGAAGAGAGAGACTGCGCACAGCGTGGGAAGAGAGGGACTGACAGCATGGGGAAGAGAGAGACTGCGCACAGGGTGGGGAAGAGAGAGACTGACACAGCGGGAAGAGAGAGACTGACACAGCGTGGGGAAGAGAGAGACTGCGCACAGCGTGGGGAAGAGAGAGACTGCGCACAGCGTGGGAAGAGAGGGACTGACACAGCATGGGGAAGAGAGAGACTGCGCACAGGGTGGGGAAGAGAGAGACTGACACAGCGTGGGGAAGAGAGAGACTGCGCACAGGGTGGGGAAGAGAGAGACTGCGCACAGGGTGGGGAAAAGACACTGACACAGCCATTTCCTCTTCCTTGTTTGCAGCAGACAGGAAGTGGGAGGCTGAAGGGTCATGTGACCTCTCTCAGTGAAACAGGAAGGTTCCCATTGTTAGTGGCTCCTAGTGGCTGAATTATGCACTGATATGCAGGATAATGGAAACCCCTCTCCTTAACTCTCTGGGCCCCTGGCAAGTGGAGGCCTGTTAGGGGTGGATAGTGATCTTGTCTGTTTATCTGATCTGTGTGTCCTCTGTCTTTCCTCTATTACTGGCCAGTGAACCTCTCTTTCTATTTACTGTTCCTACAGACAAGGTGACTAGACTTTCCTACCCATAGGATATGGATGAATAAAACAAGTAGCCATAGAGCATTAAGAAGACCTGTCTGCTGTTAGGCTGTGTAAAGTAACAGGGTGCAATCTGATTGCATAGTCTGGGTGTAATTGGTTATTGGTAAAACCTGCAGCTGGGGTGTTTAAGATGTTTTATTACTTTATACCATATTCTGTTGTAACAGTCTTGATTGATCTTACAAACATTGTACAATTTCTTTTATACATGTGATGTACAGAAATGTTTATAGACAAGAACCATCTGTATGTTGTTATTTATGTAATGTGTCTTTAAAAGCTAAGGGTGCTGGGAAATCCAGCCCAGCTGTAAAAGTTAGTGCAACTGATTATTCAGGGAGACTGCTGAAGTCAGAGCGATCAGTCTGATTGCAGTTTGGAACAAACCCTGTTGTGTTTGGGGGTTTACACACTGTCCATAGTGTATTTTGCTTCTCCTATTAAACTGAACTTGCACCAAACGCCAACGACTGAGTGAAAGACATCGTTTTATTTTTGATGCAAACCCCACGTCCTAACAGAGGGGCTGGAGGATTTGCAACTATGTATCTGGGCCTGTATAACCGGTGGTGGAGTCCAGGCAGGTAAAGTTTGAGGTGAACCCCCTGAAGTCTGTGCCCCATCAGGTAAGAATCACATAACTAGAGTTGGAGAGAGGAAACTCAATTCGATCATTTCAATTAAAATGCTTTTATTATGGAGCTGAACCCATACGCACAAACGCAAGCAGTTTATTAGACTAGAAAGGGAGAGGGGAGATTTAATAATCCCGCAGTCCGGTTTTCCCTTTCTAAGCGCCTCCTTCTGCTCACCGTCCCTGGTGATGTTCCCTCTTTGTGTAAAGCAGGAAAGTGCCCAGTCAGCAGATTGTCAGGATACTGCGCCCATTTCTCACACTGTCCTTACCGGGATTTTATTTCTAATAGCAGAATAAACTGGGTTACAGGGAGGAGGTCGGAGACAGAGGGGAAGTTATAACGGGGAGAATTTGGTGCTGAATATTTCCCTTAATCAGCTGTGCTGCTCTTGTGCTTAGAATAAAGTCGTTCTTCACTGTGACAGATCCAGATAGTCTGTTAAAGGTTTGTTTACACTCCATAATCTAAAAATGTCCCAGCCAAGAACACCAATAAACAGTAAATTCTCACTCCAGTAAATGGCATCCTCCTTGCCTGGACTTTAACAGGATTGGCTAGAGCCTATTAGTGGGCGGTTCCTGCTGTAACATGTCCCTTCAGTAACTGGGCACGTGCAAAGAACATAGCAGTCAGTGACCAATCTGTGTAATAATGAAATGCTGGGAAATAAAGCACAAAGCCCATGTTAGTAAATTTCCCAGCGCCCACATTGAACTGAGAATGAGAAAGAGCTTGTAGAGGGTAGAAGGGGGATGGTTCCTCTGTAATAAGACAGGGAGATTCAATAAAAGTTCTTATCGTTAAAAATAGTGCTAATTTTGCCCAAACCAATCGGATGTTAGGTTTCAAATGGTAAATAAGATCTGATTGGTTGGGGCAAAATTAGCACCATTTTAAACGATAAAAACTTTTATTGAATCTCCCTGTAAGGGTTACTGAGTGAGCGTTAGATTTAGAAGGAACTGCACTGATGTCAGCAGCACATTGTACTAGAAGATTTTGTTTTACTTTGATTTCTTGAACCAGATGGAAAATAGAAAATAAGTGATAATCTGTTTAACTCCGATAAACATGGGGAATCTATATTGTAAAAACAGTTCTCGGCCTTTACATCTCCAATTGAAAGACAGAAACTTACATTTGGAAGTGCCAGTTGTCTGCCTTGACCCCCCAGTAATTAAATAATGGAATAAAGGGCAGATCAGCACACAAGAGGTTAACTCGAACCCCTTTGCCTTGGATCTGTAAATGATACATTACAGCCAGAAGTATTACTGTGTGACAAGGAAGACTTTATTATGTTTAATTCCTATTTTATAACTTTTTGTTTGATCTTTCTGAGGATTTAATCTGCTAGAATTCAGCAGAATAAATTATCATTCCATCCGATCATTCCACTCTGCCTTTTAATATATAATTTATCCCTTAGCCGTATATTATTTATGAAAGATTGATGATTCTTTCATCTCCATATCTCTTTCTTATGTCAAGGGAGCGTCTGAGTTAACACTTTGTATATTAACACTGATGTGTGTGGTTAGACAGGCCTCCTAATAGATGGACAGGCTATGGTAGTTCATGGTTGGGAGGTGGTGATTAGGGGTCCTGGATCTGTTCTGGGAGGGAGTTTAACTTAAAAATACTTTAAGGGTAACTGTGGCACAAAAATGACTTTAGGTAAATTGACAGGAATTGCTTTTCTGAGTATTTTTGCAATTTACTTTCATTAGTTTTTTTTACATAATTTTGTATTTACATTTTTATGTGTGATATGTTAGCAGCATCACCAGATTCCCCTGCACTTCCTGCTTCCTGCTCTGAATCCTTTGTCTTCTCTTCCTCATGGGACCTCATGGCTTCTCCCCTTGCAGTCCCTTTGCAGCCCCTCCCACTCCTCCTTCAGTCACTGTAACTCAATCTCTTTCTGATTTCTTCTGCTTTCTCCAGCACTGAGCATGTGCCAACCACAGATTAGAAGGAGGAACTAGTATTGTGACCGCAGGTTCAGAACCTCCCACCCCCTAACTTTCTGATCTGTGATTTCTTCATATCTTGGGCTGTGCAGCACGTAGAGAGGTGGTTGATGGTGTTTCATTTAAAATCAACATGTTTGGAGACCACAGTTACCCTTTAAACTGTCTAAGACAGACGTGTCTGTGGACATTAAACTGGGATCCATTGGTTTAATTAATCTAAAAATCTTTAATGTCCTACTGGGAAAAAAACCCAAAGTCTAAAACAAAATTAGAATCAGAAATAAAGGGGCAGAAGTTACTGTAATAATAAAGGACCAGACTGTAATTACACCTTCTCATGGATTGCACTGAATGTCTCAGTGGCTCTGTACCCAGAAGAAAGCTGTCGGTCCATTTGTACTCGGACAGAGTGTGTCTTTACGGAAGGAACTGAGTCTTGTTTACTGGGAATGAGGGTTTTGTTACAGGTCAGGTCCAATAAACGCTCCCAATTAGATAACTACAAGGGTAAATATGAAGGCGCAAAGGGCAGCCATACGTCTTGTATACTGTGAATGTCAGACCTCTGATGGAATGATAATAGAATGATAATATAACAGCAGACGTGGTGTACAGACACAGGCACAGTCTTCCCTCTGCGAGCTGCATCAAAGTTTAATTTGTTCCAGTCTCGTCTGGTCCTTGTTCCTCGGTCTCTCCTGGCATTTATAATGCTCCTATTAAAGTGCAGGCGAATGAAGCTCCATGAAAGGTCAATGTTTCTTTAGCGTTCGGAGAAAAGATTTCTGTGTGAAATCACCAAAAGGAATGGGAAATATGTAGTGAACCCGAGTCACGGGTATTATTGTAATATAGGCAGGAATAGGAGTATGTGAATGAAGAATCGTAGATGAAGTCTCCATTTCCCATGTTCTCTCAAATAAAGCCTTAAAGTCTAGTTTAGAATTACACCTGTTTTATATCAGACACGCCGTTTGCTAATTCTATGTTTTATCAGCACTGAATTTGAACCTGCTACAACTTTTTGTCAGCTTATAATAGAAAATTCCCGTGCAGGTTAAGACAGGATCACGATGCACTGACATGCAAATGACCAATCAAAAAACACAGGAAGTGAGGTAAAGAAACAGGAAGTGATGTTTCTTCCCAATTTAAAGGGAATTAAAAAATCATGGCTGCCCCTTTGCCATTTCATTTAGAACTTTTGACCCCAGCTCCACTAGAAGAAAATAAATCACAGGATCCCTGTTTTTATACCTTATATCGTGTCATCTGGAGTGATATAATTACCGTTAAATTTTCATTTTTTTTGTAAATTATTTAAATAAAAAAATCTTATGACATCATCTCCGCCATTTTATATCAACAATGACCAACTCCCCTATACAGACATTACAAATTCTCATTTACAGCCAGTTGGTTGCTGTAGGGATTATAAAAAGTTCCATCCATTCATCTGTTTGCATTACAGAGGTAATTTACATTCACAGGCCTGGGAGGCTGGGGAATAGTAACCAAATGTAAATCAATAGAGGTAAATAAATAAAGAGAAGAACCTTTATATTGACTGGAATATCTGTGAAAACCACATTACTCACCATTAAATCAATATTTACTATGAGTCAATATTCCAAAAGGAAATAGGAGCTTATTAAAGGGGAACTTAACCTTGTTTAATTTAGCGGTCTTCTTTCTCTTGATCATATATCGTTTTATTGTACAGAAACCAATAAACTGGGATTATAAATTGGATCAAAAAAATTAGTGACAGAATCTTGGGGAAAAGCCAAAACTAGCATAATCCCCTTCATTCTCAACCATTAGGTAATGAAAATTAATCCTACAACAGGAACGCAGATTGGCACCTTGTCTTCAACCTTGTACCTGTGGGTTGAGCGTGTCGTCTACTAAGAGCATGATGGGAACTTATCCAGGATGTGGATTACCCATAAAGAAAGTGCACTGGTATCTAAACATGGCCGTATAGAGACTCATTTCCATAAATAAAACCCTATATTGATGTTTGGTAATAAGTTATGGTTTGGTACAATCTGCCCCATTTAGTCTTCACAAAGTAAATGTCATTTTCTTTCCCTTCCAGTAAATAGAATGTAAATAATCTCATGCCATAGGGAATAAAGCGATGAATTATGCAGACATATAATTCGCTCCTTCGTAGGAGAATTCCTTATGGCCCGAGACGCCATCCAAACGCAGGAAATGAGAAAATCGTGCCGAACGACTGTCCTTGTACGTGAAGTGAAAATCCCTCTGTGTTTCCATCACATACACAGTGAGATTTCCCAAACATCGCTTGGTCACCCAGAGACAACCAACAGAGAACGACAGCACAGGATGATGGGAGATTAAACTGCGCCGGTATAAACGCCATTTAACACGTTGGGATTTAATTGTGTGGGATGCGGAGGGGGGACGATGAGTTAAAACCCATTTAACGTTAAGAGAAACACAAAAGATAAAATGTCTCTTTTGTCTGGTGCGCAGGTCGGGGTGGAATCTTTTTCTGATTTATTATTTAACGTGTTTATTTCATTGTTGTTTGAAATTCAGTCCAGGCGCTTGTTTAATGTGAGCGCGATGAGGGCCGCTGATGGATTTATTGAATGTCAAGGCTACTCTATTAGCTTTCCAGTCTGTATTATGCAGATACCTTTTTACAACTCAAACAAAGGCTGTTACCAGAACAAAGAAGGGAAAATGAAATTGTCTGGTAGAAAAGAGGCGTGCGGGTTCAAGGAAACAAGAGGAAAACAGTTAAAGTGATTCAGTTCGTGTTTACTGCTCAATTCTATAGGTATAAATAGGAAATGTAACAAGATGTAAAGCTCTGGGTACACAGTATATTTCCATTGGCTAAAAAGGGTAACTAATGACTGCTTCCGCCATTGATCTAGCGTGTACCGGTCAGTGACATCATTAACTACACTGTCCTGTCCAATCACTTAAAAATATTGGGAGGGACAGGTATTGTCATCCTGGTCTCTAAATTGCTCTTCAGCACCAACAGTAAAAACACTTATGGGGATCATTAGATACAATTCCATTTGCATTGAATAAGTAACAATTGCTTCAAATTATAATTATCTATTATGTCTACTTAGTCTATGCCACATATTTCTATAATGGAGAATTTATTTTTTCATATTTTTAACATACATAACAGGTAATATTATATCTGTGTGAGTTCTTGAAAAAAACTTAATTTCCAGTGCAGTTGATCTATAGTAACTGAATACCACAGATTCCCTTTGTATTGTAAATGACGTCGAATTCTCCCACTGATATTCATAAAGCAACAAAATGCCAAAGGTTGTCGCTATTTCTACCAAAAAATGACAAGTCTGAGACAAATGGTGGCAGAACACTGGCCTGAGATTGCACCAATTTGACATTCGATCAGACATTAATACTGAATTATAACTATGGTAATGTGTTTATTACCATAACTACAGTAATGTGTTTATTACCATAATGCACCAAACGCCAACGACTGAGTGAAAGACATCGTTTTATTTTTGACGCAAAACCCACGTCCTAACAAGGCCCCACACAGGAGAAGCTCCTTCCCCCCTGGTGCATTTAACCCCATAAGTGTTCCGTACGGTGACGGTGATAATTATTCTGGTCACGTCTCTCCCCAGGTAAGGAATATTCCATTTATAGGAAGGTCACCGGTACCTGCGGGGCTGGTTCATCTGTTGGTTGATTGGCAGTTCAGTACACGTGACGGTTCGGATTGTCTGTTCGCAGTCCAGGGAACGTCACTGACTTCGGTGGTTCTCTGGCGCTTTCTAGTCCATGATGGTGGTTTGAAATTTGATTGGTCAATTAGGCTGAGGCCCCACTATAACACACTAAATCGTGTGTGTTATCACATACAATTGTGTGTGATTCTTGTGCGTTTTTCGACATTTTCCGTTATGGAAACGCATGCGTTAACGCACCAAAAGTAGTGCCAAAACAAACGTATGCACAATGAGCAATTTCCATTATAACCAAATTGCATGCGCAAATGTGGCCAAGCCCTTAGTGTTTCTGATACTGCTCATTGGTCTGAATGTCATTTTAAACCTCTGTGATGTTAATGGGTATATCCACCCCAAATAATATCTGTTGTGTACATCCCCCCAACCGCCACATTTATAATGTCAGAAATCGATTTTGTTCCCTCGGCTGTCTGCCTCTATTGGTACTCTGTTCCCTGAAGCAGCAATAGGGACAGGACCATCAGCCATGTCTGTGATTGGCTGAGAGCTTGGAAAGTCTATTTCTTTACCCCACCCCTAGTCCCACCATTGCCACAAACGTGTGACTAGGCGTGGGGCCAGGGTCAGAGGCGGAGTTAGGGCATAACTGGGCAGGTCTTCCAGGGCCGGTCTCTGGACGGCATTTCAGCCCTGACAATCTCATCCAAAAAGGGATGCCTGGCAGCCCTGCCTACACTTCAGAAAAGACCTTTTATTGTTAAATGATAACTTTCCTTGAAGGGATCCGGAGGGAGGAAGGGGGCGCTGCGCATGCCGGGGTCCTCCAGGAGGACAAGGAAGTCAAATTTTAGCTTTGGTGCTGGAAGTGCCCTTTAACCTGCCATACACACGGCCAATATACACAACTCCCATTGGATTTGACAGGATTTGCCTAATATTAGCAAGATGTGGGGGCTAAAAATACCAAATTGCCACTGTCGGCACTATTGGAATTTCCATTGGCCTTTAATTGTTCTCGTTACTCCATGTGGGTGCACTGCCCCTGCCGTGTCCTCTGTACTGTGCTAACGCTCTGCCATGGCCCTATTGTCACGTGGCCCAGTCGGTTCCTGTGTGTTCTGGTTTCCCAAGGGGCCTTATTGTGCCTCATTGTGAGTCTGGAAGGCAGCCATGCCCTGTGACCGGTTACTTGCGGCCCAGTAAGGTAGAAAATAGAAACCACAGGCCAGGGATGAAAGGGTTAAGTTCTCTCTCCGCATCGCTGACACCAACATGGAAATGTTCCCTTGGCTGCCAATGTGAGTTATTAAAGAATGGAAACAAAAGGAATTGGCTTTGGTTTTATTGGCTTTAATAAATAGCTAAAGAGAATGGATACAGGGGAGAGAGATAAGGGAACGTATCCCTGATAAGGAGCAATGGTCCCAGCCATAGAACATTACACTCCTATTTCATTCAACTGGGCATTTCTGTACAAGGATGGGAAATATTCATACAGACCACCCACTTAGATAAGAAATAATATATAACCTGACTGCTTATCATATTCTTAAAGGAGAACTTAACCAAACACGTTGTACCCTGATGTATAAAACAACTTATCATGTACCTTCTAGATAACTCCTATTGAGAAACCCTGATCTACCCAGTGTACCCCACACACCCTGTCAGTAACCCTGGTCTATAGCACGACACACAGGGACACTATCCAGGTACCTAATATATACATCAATAGGGATAGGGGTGAAAACAGCGGGAACACTAATCCAGGTACCTATATACACTATCAATAGGGCTAGGGTTGAAAACGGGGACATATCAGGGTAACTAAATACAATATCAATAGGGGATAGGGTGAAACACAGGGCCACTATCAGGTACCTACTATACACTATTCAATAGGGTAGGGTTGAAACACAGGGACATATCCCCGATCTGAGAAGAAAAAAGAAAAGTTGGAAACTTTTTCATTATAAACCAAAATTCTACTTAAATTCAGACAATCAACCCTACAGTGTAGAGTTCATCATCAGTGCTTCTTGTACAGAACCAATTTGGTTTGTCTATACCCAGTCCTTGTCTCCTTAAATTGCTGTGCTATGTCAGATAGGGTGCAGGAGTAAGGAGTCAGATACACATGGAGCTGTTAGTCCTGGTATAAGCATTTGGATTAAGCAACACTGATTGGGATTTATATTATTCACCTTTTTATTGTAAATAATCTCGTTATCTTGAAATTTATACTTGAGCCTTTCAGAAAAGACATGGACAAAGTCATAAATGTAAATTAAGTTTCAAGGGAAACCAAATAAAACTTTTTTTCCAACCGCCCAGGACCTGCAGGGAAATCACATTTCTCTTTATTTCGTGTTTGAGGAAGCTGAAGAACCTCCAAATTGATTACAACTTTCGGCTTTTTTAAGGTTCTACAGAACAAAGGGCGTCTGGTTTCTTTTTAAACTAAAAATTCTGTTTTTGTAGCCTGGCAGATACAAAAGCCAAATTCAATCCGATTAGACTGAAATCAGAGAGAATATTATATGTGTTTTGTTAACGCAGATCAATATTAAATCATAAGAACCAACTGGTTTTTTTTTTTTGTTTGGGGGGGGGGGGGGGGGGGGGGGGGGGGGGGTGGGGGTTGGGGGGCGGGGGGGGGGGGGGGGGGGGGGGGGGGGGGGGGGGGGGGGGTTTTTTTTTTTTTTTTTTTTTTTTTTTTTTTTTTTTTTTTTTTTTTTTTCCTTTTTTTTTTCTTTTCTTTCTCTTTTGGTGGGGGGGGGGGGGGGGGGGGGGGGGGGGGGGGTGGGGGGGGGGGGGGGGGAGACAGAAAACAGATGTCCATCCTCGGAGAATATATGTGATATGTGCAACTCTCCTAACAAGGAAAAGATTCTTCCTATGTCCTGAGTCTTTAAATTGGGTTCTAGAATATGGAAGGGTTTGGGGACACAACAGGAATATAATATCTGAGGATACGAGTCTTAATGAACTTGCAACATTGGGAGGGAATATTACACGTGTTTAAACCTTGGATGCAATCTCAGGTTTGCAGGTGATGGAATGATAATCCTTAGTGTTCCATGTATATTGTGTCCAGTTTACAAGGAAGGTCAGTCCAATTCACAATGCGGCCAGCTAGAGGTACACTGCAAACCATAGAAATACAAGGCTTAGACATTTAAACTTGTTGTTGTGCCTCAATATCTTCCTGGCCACCATGTCTGGAAATGTTACGATTTCGAAGATGAGTAGATGAGAAGATGACATCTAGAATTTCCAGACATGGGGAATATAGGATATTGGTTTACCCTGAGCAGCAGACTTGCGACATATTTGCACTCACGTCTTACCTCATTGCCAATCACATGGCAGGACATCTCAGTGGTTTTAGTTATCTTAGTTACCGATAATTTCATAAGGACTTTCTAATTAACAAGTCATTTGAGACATTCTGGTGGACTGTGGGACAATGATCCAACTGGTCACAGTCTCTAGGGCCAAACTGGCCAAAGTTGTTAAATGTTCAGACCATTTGGAAACATCCATTTAAATTAACAGTTAAAGAAAGGGAAAAAGTCCAAAAAGAAACTTGCGAGGACTGAGAAAGGGTTTGGAAAATATGAAGTTTCTTTGTTTTTTTCTCATTTTCGCTAAAGTTGGGAAACAAACGCAACATCTGCTGAAACAATTCGTCACTTCAGACATGAACCAAATCCACAGGAAAAATATACAGTGGTTTTCCAAAGCCGAGTTAATCGATGTTCCAGCTGCTAATCCTGCCGCAAATGCTTTTAGAGAGGACATCAGCCAATTCTACATGTAATGGATCCTCTGATGGCCACGACTGAAATTACTCCTCCTGGGCTCGAAGCCGTGATAAGCTCTCAAGTCCTGCTCTCCTGATGTTGTAATGATGGTGAAGATATCAATCAACACAATTACAAGTTGTTCATAATAAGGCCACCGTCTTCTATTTGTAGGGCACAAGTGTGGATCAATTAAAACTGATTTATTGAAATATACAGAAAGACATGAATAGTAAGCGTTATTTAAAAATAGTAATCGTCCTCTATCCAATCCAAGGGAGAACGACGACAAACATTTTCCGTTCTTATATTCCCGAACAGCAGTTAATGTTTCGCTCTGTTTGGGGATTTTGTTTTCTAATGAGGAATTTAATGGAATCTCCAATGGTAAAAAACTACATTGGGTATCAGTTCATGAAGAACGGAATGGTAAGGTAAAGAGTGGTGTCTTACCTCTGTTCTCAATAAAAACCTTGCAGAGCCGGGAACGAAGGTAAGGAACTTCCCATGATCTTTTGCCCTCGCTCCTCCACCGCATAGTGTTTATAAATGTTACACGTATCTAAGATGGAAACACTGACCAGCCTTGCTACATGTGATTTTGTGTGTGTTGGGTTTAAAGGTGAGAAATCCTTATCCAACACCCCCTGGGGTATTCCCAGATCCCACCCTGGGTCTGTGAATGTAGATAAAGTCACTGGGAGACCATCGTTTTTTTTTTTTTCTTTTTCTGGGGGCTTTGTTTTTAGTGCTCGAGATTTTAAACCGTAATAATCACGTCTGGGAAGATCAACACCTGGCACTTACCATCCTCCAAAATCGGTGGTTATTGTTAAAGTACCGCCGGCAGAATCCCAGCACCGGGATCAGGCTGGAAACCATTCACGGTCCTCTGCGCTGTGGGTCCAAGTAGCCTCAATAATAAACAGAAATGATGCACAGTATTCTCGCTCTAATATCCCAAGAAAGAATGGCCCATAATGTTTTTCTTTATCTGATCAACACTCGGAGGTTTATATCCTTATAAATATTCCTATGTCCCTATCTATTGATGTTCTCTCTGGTTGGGGCCGGAACCTATACAGGGAATCTCCCTTACATGGGAAGACTTGGGACAAAACAAAACCAGTGGCCTTTTCACAGTGGACGAACTACTTGGCGGTCTATTCATATGTACAAAGTCAACCAAGGTTATTGTTTTACTCAATAACACCAGGGGGCAAAAACTAGAAGAAATTGAGGGTCTCCATATATTTGGAGTCTGATATTTCATGGTTTCTGCAGCTCAGGGTTGCCAGACGTCCCTATCCGGCCCACCCACAAAACACAGGGACCTTGGAAGCCCCACGTCCGGAACACACGGGAGAGTAGGAGACGTTGATCCAGGGAAAGGAAATTTCCGATTGCTAACTTGGAGCAGGAAGGAAAATTTTCCCCCTTAATAAATTTGGGCGTTTTATTGCCTTCCTCTGAGGATCAACAGTTAGGCAGGAAATGAGGATATTGCTAGATGGGTTGGACTGGAAGATGGACGATGGCTTTATTCAACCACAATACTAACTATACCAACTCCCTGGCCCAGTTATGGCAATACTTGCCTACAGTCACAACTAACACCTTAAACTCCGCTCTCCACCCAGACACAGGCTCACCCTGGCCCGCCGCAAAGTGTGACGTTCACAGCCCCGACCCTCCCGATCAAGGGGAGAAAAAAATCTGCATACTGCTGCAATTCTTCTAGTTTGTAAAACTGGATTTCACTGCTCAGACTTACTAGATCGACACGGGCAGGTCACCCCAGTAGAACATGAAGTCTGGCATGGTGGGAGGATGTTAGGGGTGGATAGTGAATCTGTTGTTTATGTGATCTGTGTGTCTCTGTCTTTCCTCTATTTACGGGCCAGCGAAACCTCTCTTCTATTTACGGTTCCCTACAGACAAGGTTGGTGAATAGACGTCCTACCCATAGGATATTGATGATAAAAACAAAGTAGCCATGAGCATAAGAAGACCTGTCGGCTGTTAGGCTGGTAAAGAACAGGGTGCCAATCTGATTGCATAGTCTGGGGGTATAATTGGTAGGTGGTAAAACCTGCAGCTGGGTTGTAAGATGTTTATTACTTTATACCATATTGGTTGTAACAGTCTTGATTGATCTTACAAACATTGTACAATGTCTTTTATACATGTGAGTACAGAAATGTTTAAGACAAGACCATCTGTATGTTGTATTTATGTAAGTTGTTTTAAAAGCTAGGGTGCTGGAAATCCAGCCCAGCTGTATGTATAAAAGTTAGGGCAAATGATTATTCAGGGAGGACTGCTGAAGTCAGAGCGATCGTCTGATGCAGTTTGGAACAAACCCTGTTGTGTTTGGGGGTTTACACAACTGTCCATAGTGTAATTTTGCTTCGCCTATAAACTGAACTTGACACCAAACGCCAACGGATGGAGGATGACAAGGACCTCGTGTTATTTTTGATGCAACACCCCCACGTCCTACAGAGGGGCTGGAGGATTGCCCAACTAGTATTGGGCTGTATACACCGGTGGTGGGAGCCCAGGAGGTAAAGATGTGAGGTGAACCCCTGAAGTCTGTGCCCATCAGTAAGAATCACATAATAGAGTTGGAGGATAGGAAACTCAATTCGATCATTTCAATTAAAATGCTTTTATTATGGAGCTGAACCCCTACGCACAAACGCAAGAGTTTATTAGACTAGAAAAGGGAGGGGTGAGATTTAATAATCCCCAGTCCGGTTTCCCTTTTCTAAGAGCATCCTTCTGCTCACCGCCTGGTGATGTTCCCTGTGTGTTAAAAGCAGGAAAGGCCCAAGTCAGCAGATTGTGAGGATACTGCGCCCATTTCTCACACTGTCCTTACCGGGTTTTATTTCGACTAGCAGAATAAACGGGTTACAGGGAGGAGGTTCGAGACAGAGGGGAAGTTATAACGGGGAGAATTGGGCACTGAATATTGCCCTTAATCAGTGTTGCTGCTCTTGTGCTTAGAAATAAAGTCGTTCTACACTGTGACAGATCCAGATAGTCTGTTTAAAGGTTTGTTTACATCCATATCTAAAAAGGTCCCAGCCAAGAAACACCAATAAAACAGTAAATTCTCACTCCAGGTAAATGGCATCCTCCTTGCATGGACTTCTCTTTACACAGGATTGGTAGATAGGCCTATTAGTGGGCGGGTGCCGCTGTAACATGTTCCCTTCAGAAAGCTGGGACGTGCAAAGAAAACATAGCAGTCAGTGACAAATCTGTGTAATAATGAAATGCTGGGAATAAAGCACAAAGCCATGTTAGTAATTTCCCAGCGGCCCACATGAACTGAGAATGAGAAAGAGCTTGTAGAGCGGTAGAAGGGGGATGGTTCCTTGTAATAAGACAGGGAGATTCAATAAAAGTTCTTTTATCGTAAAATAGTGCTAATTTGCCCCAACCAATCTGATGTTAGCGTTAGTTCAAATGGAAATTAAGATCTGATTGGTTGTGGGGAAAATTGCACCATTTTAACGAAAAAACTTTATTTGATCTCCCTGTAAGGGTTACTGAGTGAGCTTTAGATTTAGAAGGAATGCAATGATGTCAGCAGCACATTGACTAGAAGATTTGTTTTACTTTGATTTCTTTGTGAACCAGAGGGAAAATAGAAATAAGTGATAATCTGTGAACTCGTAAACATGGGGAAGCTATATTTAAAAAACAGTTCTCGGCCTTTACATCTCCAATGAAAGACAGAAACTTACATTTGGAAGTGCCATTTGTCTGCTGACACCCCAGTAATTAAATAATGAAATAAAGGGCAGATAGCACACAAGAGGTTAACTCGAACCCTTTGCTGGGATCTGTAATGATACATTACAGCCAGCAGAAGTATTACTGTGTGACAAAGGAAAGACTTTATGATGTTTTTAATCTATTTTAAAACTTTTTGTTTGATTCTTTCTGAGGATGTAATCTGCTAGAAATTCAGCAGAATAAATTATCATTCCAGCCTGATCATTCCATCTGCTTGTTTAATCATATAATTTCTCCTTTAGCCGTTTATTATTATGAAAGATTGATGATTCTTTCATCTCCATATCTCTTTCTTAGTCAAGGAGCGTCGAGTCTGAGTTAAACACTTGTATATAACACTGGATAGTGTGTGTAGACGGCCTCCTAATAATGGGACAGGATTATGGTAGTTCATGGTTGGAGTGGGTGGTGATTAGGGGGTCCTGGATCTGTCTGGGAGGGAGTTGAACTTAAAAATACTTTAAGGTAACTGTGGCACAAAAATGACTTAGGTAAATTGACAGGAATTGCGTTTCTGAGGATTTTTGCAATTTACTTCATTAGTTTTTTTTACATAATTTGTATTTACATTTTATGTTGATTATGTTAGCAGATCACCAGTTCCCCTGCACTTCCTGCTCTGCTATGAATCCTTTGTCTTCTCTCCTCATGGGACCTCCATGGCTTCTCCCTTGCAGTTCCCTTTTGCAGCCCCCTCCCACTCCTCCTTACAGTCACTGTACAATCAATTCTTTCTGATTATTGGCTTTCTCCAGCACTGAGCATGTGCCAACACAGATAGAAGGAGGAACTAGTATGTGACCGCAAGGTTCAGGAACCTCCCACCCCCAACGTTATGATCTGTGATTTTCTTCATATACTTGGCTGGCAGCCCGTGGAGGTGGTTGATGGTGTGTCATTTAAAATTCAACATGTGTGGAGACCCAGGTACCCTTTAAACTGTCTAGACAGACGTGTCTGTGGACATTAAATGGGACAATTTTTGGGTTTTAATTAACTAAAAATCGTTAATGTCCACTGGGGGAAAAAAAACCCAAAGTCTAAAACCAAATAGAATCGAATAAAGGGCCAGAAGTTACTGTTAATAATAAAGGACCAGACTGTAATTACACCTTCTCATGTATTGCACTGAATGTCTCAGGGGCCTCTGTACCCAGAAGAAAGAGTCGGTACCATTTGTACTGGAAAGAAGGTGTCTTTACGAAGGAACTGGAGTCTGTTTCTGGGGAATGAGGGTTTTGTTACGGGCAGGTCAATAAACGCCTCATTAGATAACTACAAGGGTAAATATGAAGCGCAAGGGCGCCATACGTATTGTATAACTGTGAATGTCAGCCTCTGATGGAAGATAATAGAATGATAATATAAAAGCAGACGTGGGTACAGAAACAAGGGCACAGTCTTCCCTCTGCGAGCTGCATCAAAGTTTAATTTTGTTCCCGTCTCGTTGGTCCTTGTTCCTCGGTCTCTCCTGGCATTGAGTAATGCTCCTATAAATGCAGGCGAGCGAGATGAAGCTCATGAAAGGTCAATGTTTCTTTAGCGTTGGAGAAAAGAGTTTCTTGTGTGAAATCCCAAAAGGAAGGAAATGTAGTGAACCCGAGTCACGGGCATTAATTGTAATTTATAGGAAGGAATAGAGTAGCTGTGAATGAAGAATAGTAGATGAAGTCTCCATTTCACCAATGTTCCTAAATAAAGCCTTAAAGATAGTTTAGAATTACACTGTGTATATCAGACACGCCGTTTGCTAATCTATGTTGTATCAGCACTGATTTGAACCTGCTACAACTATTTTGTCAGCTTATAATAGAAAATTCCCGTGGCAGGTTAAGACAGGATCACGATGAACTGACATGCAAATGGACCAAATCAAAAAAACAGGATATGAAGTGAGAGTGAGGTAAAAGAAACAGAAGTGCTGTTCTTCCAATTTATAAAGGGAATTAAAAAAAATCTGGCTGCCCCTTGCAATTTCATTTAGAACTTTGACCCCAGCTCACTAGCAGAAAAAAATACATCACAGGATCCTGTTTTTATACCTTATATCGTGTCAACTGGAAGGGATATTAATTACACCGTTAAATTTTCCATTTTTTGTAAATTATTTAAAATAAAAAAATCTTATGACCTAATCTCCGCCATTTTATATCCAACAATGGACAACTTCCCTATACAGACATTTACAAAATTCTCATTTCAGCCAGGGGGTTGCTGTTGTAGGGATTATAAAAAGTTCCATCCCTCATCTGTTTGCATTACAGAGGTAATTTAATTCACAGGCCTGGGAGGCTGGGGCATAGTAACAAAATGTAAATCAATCGAGGTAAAAATAAAGAGAAGAACCCTTATATTGAACTTGAATATATGTGAAAACCACATTACTCACATTAAATCAATATTACATGAGTCAATCTTCAAAAAGGAATAGGAGTTCTTAAAGGGGAACTTAACCTTGTTTAATTTAGACGGGTCTCTTTTCTTGATCATATATCGTTTTATGTACAGAAACCAAAAACGGGGATTATAATGATCAAAAAAAATTAGTGACAGAATCTTGGGGAGAAAAGCCAAAACTAGCATAATCCCCTCATTCTCAACATTAGGTAATGAAAATTCATAAACAACGGAACGCAGATTGGCACCTGTCTTCAACCTTGTACCTGTGGGTGAGCGGCGCTACTAAGAGCATGATGGGGAACTTATCCAGGATGTGGATTACCCAAGAAAGAAAGTGCACTGGTATCTAAACATGGCCGTATAGAGACTCATTTCCATAAATAAAACCCTATCGGATGTTTGGTTAATAGGTTATGGTTTGGTACAATCTGCCCCATTTAGTCTTCACAAAGTAAAGTTCATTTTCTTCCATTCCGTA
This sequence comes from Hymenochirus boettgeri, assembly GCA_019447015.1. Taxonomy (NCBI): domain Eukaryota; kingdom Metazoa; phylum Chordata; class Amphibia; order Anura; family Pipidae; genus Hymenochirus; species Hymenochirus boettgeri. The sequence continues at coordinate 116,475 of JAACNH010000684.1, forward strand.
AAATAGAATGTAAATAATCTCAGCCCTAGGGAAATAAAGCGATGGAAGTATGAGACATATATTCGCTCCTTCGTAGGAGACATTCCTGATGGCCCGAGACGCCATCAAACGCAGGAAATGAGAAAATCGTTGCCGAACGACTTGTCTTGTACGTGAAGTGAGAAAAATCCCTCTGTGTTTCCATCACATAACAGCAGTGAGATTTCCCAAACATCGCCTTGGTCACCAAGAGACAACCAACAGAGAACGACAGCACAGGATGATGGGAGATTAAACTGCGCCGGTATAAACGCCCATTTTAACACGTTGGATGGTTAATTGTGTGGGATGCGGAGGGGGGACGAGATCGTTAAAACCATTTAACGTTGAGAGAAACACACAAAGATTAAAATGGTCTCTTTTGTCGGTGCGAGGGTCGGGGTGGAACTTTTTCTGATGTATATTTAACGTGTTTATTTCCATTGTTGTGTTGAAAGTTCAGTCAGGCGCTTGTTTAATGTGAGCGCGATGAGGGCCGATGATGGATTATTGAATGTCAAAGGCTACTCTATTGCTGTCAGTCTTTATTATGCAGGATACCTTTCTACAACTAACAAAGGCTTTTTACCAGAACAAAGAGGAAAATGCAATTGTCTGGTAGAAAAGAGGCGTGGGTTAGGAAAAAGAGGAAAACAGTTAAATGAATAAGTTCGTGTTTACTGCTCAATTCGATAGGTATAAATAGGGAAATGTAACAAAGATGTAAGTTCTGGGATACACAGTATGATTTCCATTGGCTCGAAAAAGGGTAAAACTAATGAATGCTTCCGCCATGATCTAGCGGTTGTGTACCGGTCAGTGACATCATAACACACTGTCCTGTCCAATCACTTAAAATATTGGGAGGGACAGTATTGTTCATCTGGTCTCTAAATGTCTAAGCACCAACAGTTAACAACACTCTAGGGGATTCATAGATACAATTCCATTTGCCATGAGAAAGTAACAAATTGCTTAACTTATAATAATATGATTGTCTATTAGTCTATAGCCACATATTTCTATTAATGCGAGAATTCATTTTTCATATTTTTAACATACATAACAGGGTAAATTAATCTGTGTGAGTTCTTGAAAAAAAATCTTAATTTCAGTGCGCAGTTGATTCTATCGTAACTGCAATACCACAGATTCCCTTTGTTATTGAAAGACGTCGAATTCTCCCACTGATATTCATAAAAGAAACAAAATGCCCAAAGGTGTGTCGCTATTTCTACCAAAAAATGACAAGTTGAGGACAAGGGGACGGCGAACACTGGCCTGAAGAGGTTGCACCAATTTGACATTCGATCAGACATAATTATCTGAATTAATACTATGGTAATGTGTTATACCATAACTACAGTAATGTGTTTATTACATAACTACGTGAATGTGTTATTACCATAACTACGTAGATGGTTATTACATAACTACAGTATGGTTTAGTTATATAACTACAGTAATGGTTATTACCATAATACAGTAATGTGTCTATTACCATAACTACAATAAGTGTGTTAGTCAAACCGTAAATTATAACTTACAGGTGTTTCCTCACGTGTTTTCATAAAAATGTGTTTATTACTAACAGTTATAACTACTAATGTTATTATAATAGTAATGGGTTATTACCGATAACTACGAGTAAATGTGTTTTTACCAAACTACAGTATTCTTTGTTATCCATAACTACAGTCATTGTCTAATTCGATAACTACAGTAAAGTATGTGTCTATTATCACAACTACGTAATGTGTTTATTAGCATAACTACAGTAATGTGTTTATTACATACACTAGGTTATAAATACAGAGGTTAACCTAAAAGTGTCTTATCACCATAACTACGGTAATGGTTTATTACACATAAATACGAGTAATGTGTTTATACCATAAACTACGGTAAGGTGTTTATCCATAACTCGAATGACATACTACGGTAAATGTGTTTATTACCCTAACATACGGTAAGTGTTTATTACCATAACTACGGAATGGTTTATTACCAAACTACGGTAAGGTGTTATTACCATAAACTACGGTAATGTGTTATGTACCATACCTACGGTAATGTGTTTACCATATCGACGTGTATTATCAATGTTAAGTACTACGGGGTAATGTGTATATCCATACACGGTAATGTGTTTAGGATCATAAATACGGTAATGATGTCTATTACCAAACTACTGGTAATGTGTTTCATCATAACTACAGTAATGTGTTTATTATCATAACTTACGTAATGTGTTTATTATCATAATGTATTAGTACTAAAACTATTTACTCGGCAACACCAAAGCTGGCCCCATCTCGCCAATGCAGCTCGGATGTCACCACGCTGCGGCAGACACCTTCATCGCCTCTGACACCTCTGCCGCCGGAATCTATTATCTTCCCTCCTTATCCACCACTCAGAGTGACTCGAGGGTCCATGCAGGTTTGGCACCTCTAATATAGGATTCGGAAAACAAACCAAATCCATTTTCAATTCATCCTTGGCAATCCATATGGTCACATATTTACAATTTTATATTTTAATATTGATAAAATTAAAAATATTGACATCAACCGCTCTGGTTGACATCCACTGCTTTGGGGTGTCGACGAGAAAGAAATGTTGGAGACTGAAAAGGCGATTTAGGACAAGGAGTGGTCCCGGTTTGAAGCTGCAGGACCCACAACATAAAGTACTTGTCCAGTGCACAAGGGCAACCAGATAGTGCCGGAGGGAGGCTTGGTTTGAGTGTCGGGACCACCTTACCTTAGCCCCAAGAGGCTCTTTAAAGGGCCCCTGGTGGGTCAGGGTCCCTATCTGGGGTGGGGGCCGGAGGAGGGAAAGCCCCCAATCTGCTAATGTGCCCTCTTCCGCAACCCCTGCAACACCACCTAGCCCCCCATGCGAGCCACGTCCCCATGCCAGTACATCCCACCAGCAGGCAGGTGCTGATTAAATCCCAAAAACTAATCTGCCAAATCTCAATTGTGAATAAGCTCGTAGAGAGTTTTTTTGTGAGTAGTAACCTCTGATGTTGTAAATTGGTTTTTCTGGGTACTGTTATTTCCCCATTTCAGTTGGTGAACCGTTATAATGTAGTAGCAAGTGAGTCACAATGATAAATTCTATTGACTGAAGAGGCAAACATCTTTGGTTGCACAGCTTATCCTTCAATCAATAAGTACAATTAAACTGGAGCTAAGATTCTCAACACAGACAAAACCTGAATATCAAGTCTCTCCTTAGTCTACACCAATAATGAGTGGTGTTTAATGTATGTACTTCTAACCAGCTCGATGACTAAACCAACTTTGCCTTGAAGCTGGTGTAAACTTTCCAAGGACCTGGTAGAAATTGACAAAGCGTCAATGCATACGGTTTACAGCAAATAGAGAATAGAATAAGAATATTAGGGTAGAAGAAGCAACCTTTACATTTCAATGCTTTGTGAAGTATGGAACCCAAGAGAGATTTAGAGAAAAACTAGAAGGGACGAAGATTAGATATATACTGGGAGTGTGGCTTTGAAAGGATCGCACCATGGTTAACAAAGCCCTTTAGTGTGTGTCTAACATACATGTAGATTTACAAACTGGTGTCTGGGGATACAAGTATTTATTTTACCACTTTTTGTTTTTGATTTTATAGTTTCACTTGAAGTTGGTGTAGGAGTGTTTTTGTTTGTGATTTGTAGATTTGGATAATTCATGGCTATTTCCGTTACAAAGTGGCGGTGGGTTTAATCCCAGGTGAACAGGCAACGGAATGTCTGGAAATCCCGGATAACTTGGGAATGTTCTACAGATTCTTAGTAGAAGACACAGTCTCCAATGTCTCCTGCACATAACAGTGTCTAGTTATAGTTAGTCCATCTCTATCAGATATGCAATTAGGGGATTTTTGTGTTTTTTTAGCTGAAACAAGGGAATGGATAGACTGTCCCCATCATACAGGGGAGAATAAATCTAAATCCCTCATCCGCTCTTCAGGACAGAAATAAACCCTTGATTTTCGAGATGTTTTTACAAATGTGTAAATGAGCCTGTGGGTTTGCTCTGATGAACGTTCCACCTTCAGGTGAGGTTTTTTTCTTGGCCCCAGTGAGTTATCATTGGAGGGACAGGGCGATGTAGACTACAAAGGACTAGGCATCAAACAGGGACTATAGAAGTACCATGCAGTGACGGTAATTATGGTTTACTGCCCCCTAGTGACTATCGGATGAGAACAGGATGAGGATTCTACACGAGAAACAGAAATACTCTAACCCTGGGAATTCTTGTTTTCCTTTCAGATAACAGCAACAATCCAGTGTTCCGAAAAAGCTAAAAAAAGAGAATTGATTTTTGTTGTTATTTTTTTCCCCTTTTTTTAAAATCTTAAACTTATATTAAAAAAATACCAAGTATATTAAAGGGTTATTGCAACCCTTAAATGCCTGGTATTTAAAGGGATTTCGACCCTAAAAAAAAACCCTTTTATGAATGTAGGGCACCCTATGCCCCACCCAACCGCCAAACTTGTTTGAAAAAAAGCTGTTCCCAGCCACTCTGCTTGCCGAACATTGCAAGCAGGGGAGAGAGGAGACAGCCAAATCGCAGACACGGCTGCACGGCAATGCAGATGTGCCGGGGAATGAAGGACTGTAAGTATATTTTTGTTGCTTTTTAAAACAGACGGACCTTTGTGGTTTGGGGGGACTAGGTGCCACTACATGCAGAAAAAAAGCCTTAGAGTAGGGCCACCAGAGTCCCCTGTGAGCAGGCGGTGTCTCTCTAATGAGGCCATAGATGAGCAAAATGTCAGGGCCACGCCCCCTGCTAAATACAGAGGGAACAGGCAGAGCTAACTCAATTTGTGCAGGCAGAGAGCAGAAGAAAATTAAATAAGCACCTATGTGCGTACAGAGGGGCAAGCATTCAAGTTATTCTCAGGTGGCAACAAACCCTGAAGAGACACCATGCAGTGAGTGCCAGAAACCTCTAAGAGAACAAGGAAGCAGCAGGGACCGGTGACCTCACTGACGCCATACACTTCACTTTTGAACTTGAAAGGCACTACAGGAGAACCATAAGGAGAAGATATAAGGTAAGGATTTTTTAAAACTACACAGTGGGGCCAGTAGTGAGTTAAATTTTAGTTTTGGAGGTGGATATGCCCTTTAAGTTAAACAAAAAAAAGTGCCAGAAATAGACCTACCAATCTTTGTTGCCACTGTACTGTTTACTGTTCTTGGGAAAAGGAGTAGCAATAGGGGCCCGACCGGCGCCGCATCTGTGATTGCAGAGAGTCAGCCATCGACAACGTGTGCCGGCTATGAGAAAGCCAAAGGAATGAAGTACGGTCAGTCTATTTCTCTGCACTTTTTTAACTTAATATCAGGCATTAGGTTGCAGTGGGTCCCCTACACTACACAAAAGTTTATCTTATTAAAAAAAGAAAATGAAGTTTGTCCTTAATATATTGGATCAAAGAGACTTATTCATTGAAGCTTTAGGGTTTAAACTCTATCTATGTTTGGCCATGCTTGGCTATTCTGTCTACACTGCTTTTTGTTTGTAGACTGATATAATCGTTGGGAATTACCGTAGCAAATTTCTCCTTTCCAACTTGTTGGATGCTACTGAGAATTTGAACAGGTCCCTGGGTTTTTAACTGGAAATTGAAAGTTTAGGACATCTCTGATGATTATTAACCATCCACCATTCATTACGGAGGGATTTAAAATACAAATTGATACAAGCTAACATTGCACTGCCCTATCCAGCAAGCCTTGTGCTATAATAGTATTGGTAAGTATAGTACAGTGTAAAACAGTAGTATAGACGTAAGTATAGTATGTATGTATAGTATAGTGAAGTCATAGTATAGTAATGTATAGTATTAAAATAGTAATGTATAGTGAATTGCATAGTATAGTCATAGGAAGTATAGTATAGTAATGTATAGCATAGTATAGTATGTTAGTAATATGTATGTAGATATAGTAATGTATAGTAATGTGAGATAGTAATGGGTAGATAGTTAATGTATAGTCTATATGTCAGTAATGTGATGAGATAGTCATTGTATAGTATAGTAATGGTATAGTATTGTAATGTATAGTTAGTAATGATAGCTATGACTAGTAATGTTATAGTATAATATCTGATTATTGTATAGTATAGTAAGTATGTAGTAAGGTAGAATAGAATATGTAATGTTATAGTATGCTAAGTATGTGCGAGAAAAGTAATGATAGTATAGTAATGTTTGGTATAGTATAGTACGTCAGTAATGTTCAACCTACTCAGCAATATCCACATTTCCTGCCTAACAGTTGATCCAGAGAAGGCAAAAAAAAAAGGAAAAAGGAAAAAAAAAACATTTCAAGAGGGCCCCCCCTGTGATACTATTTTTTCCCTTTTCACCACAGGGGGGTTGTCCTTCCTAACGTGGAAATGGCCTTTTATAGTATAAACAGCACAAGGTTTTTAAGCCCACAATGCATCACCTTCCATATATCAAATGGAATTATATGCCACTAGCAGCCCAATGTGACAATATATCTAGATCCAACTCTCATACCTTCAAACAAGCCTAGAATGATGTCTTTAGCTCAGTGATGCCAATCCAAGCCCCCACCATATGCCAGGACTGGACACTGTGGGAGTGGTGTGGACCAAACCAGGCTTGGGAGAACACACATGTTTAATAGGAGGGTGGAAATAGTGTGATCAATGTCTGGCAGCAGAGCAAAATCCAGTTGTGACAGTAAGCCCCTCCCCACTCAAATATTTACACACTTCACTCTGCGACAGGGTGGGGAAAAGAGAGGGACTGTGCATAGGGGGGGAAGAGAGAGACTGCGCATAGGGTGGGGGAAGAGACTGACACAGCGTGGGAAAGAGAGAGATGCGCACAGGTGAGGAAAGAGAGAGCCGACAGTGTGGGGAGAGAGCGAGAAGCGCACAGGGTGGGGGAAGAGAGAGACTGCGCACAGGGTGGGAAGAGGACTGCGCAAAGGGTGGGAAGAGAGAAGACTGACACAGCGTTGGGAAGAGAGACTGACCAGCAGTGGGGAAGAGAAGACTGCGCACAAGCGTGGGGAGGAGAGAATGAGCACAGAGTGGAGAGAGAGACTGCCGCACAGGGTGGGGAAGAGAGAGACTGACACAAGCGGGGGGGGAAGAGAGAGATGGCCAGGGTGGGGAAAGAGAAAGAGAGCATGACCGCGTGGGAAGAGAGAGACTGACACAGCGTGGGGAAGAGAGGACTGCACAGCGTGGGGAAGAGAAAGACTGCGCACAGCGTGGGGAAGAGAGAGAGACTGCGCACAGCGTGGGAGAGAGGGACTGACAGCGGGAGGAGAGGACTGCGCACAGGGTGGGGAAGGAGAGACTGACACAGCGTGGGGAAGAGAGAGATGCGCACGCGTGGGGAAGAGAGAGAGAATGCGCACAGCGTGGGAGGAGAGGGACTGACACAGCATGGGGGAAGAGAGAGACTGCGCACAGGGTGGGGAGAGAGAGAGGTGACACAGCGTGGGGAAAGAGAGAGACTGCGCACAGGGTGGGGAAGAGAAAGACTGACACAGCGTGAGGAAGAGAGAGAGACTGCACAGCGTGGGGAGAGAGAGACTGCGCACAGGGTGGGGAAGAGAGAGACTGCGCACAGGGTGGGGAAAAGACACTGACACAGCCATTCCTCTTCCTTGTTGCAGCAGACAGGAAGTGGGAGGCTGAAGGGTCATGTGACCTCTCTCAGTGAAACAGGAAGGTTCCATTGTTAGTGGCTCCTAGTGGCTGAATATGCACTGATATGCAGGATAATGGAAACCCTCTCTTAACTCTCGGGCCCCTGGCAAGTGGAGGCCTGTTAGGGGTGGATAGTGATCTTGTCTGTATCTGATCTGTGTGTCCTTGTCTTTCTCTATTACTGGCCAGTGAACCTCTCTTTCTATTTACTGTTCCTACAGACAAGGTGACTAGACTTTCCTACCCATAGGATATGGAGAATAAAACAAGTAGCCATAGAGCATTAAGAAGACCTGTCTGCTGTTAGGCTGTGTAAAGTAACAGGTGCAATCTGATTGCTAGTCTGGGTGTAATTGGTTATTGGTAAAACCTGCAGCTGGGGTGTTAAGATGTTTTATTACTTTATACCATATTTGTGTGTAACAGTCTTGATTGATCTTACAAACATTGTACAATTTCTTTTATACATGTGATGTACAGAAATGTTATAGACAAGAACCATCTGTATGTGTGTTATTTATGTAATGTGTCTTTAAAGCTAAGGGTGCTGGGAAATCCAGCCCAGCTGTAAAGTTAGTGCAAACTGATATTCAGGGAGACTGCTGAAGTCAGCAGAGCGATCAGTCTGATTGCAGTTGGAACAAACCCTGTTGTGTTGGGGGTTTACAACACTGTCCATAGGTGTATTTGTTTCCTATTTAAACTGAACTTCACAAACGCCAACGATGAGTGAAAGAATCGTTTTTTTTGACCAAAACCCACGTCCTAACAAGGCCCACACAGGAGAAGCTCCTTCCCCTGGTGCATTAACCCCATAAGTGTTCCGTACGGTGACGGTGATAATTATTCTGGTCACGTCTCTCCCCAGGTAAGGAATATTCCATTTATAGGAAGTCACGGTACCTGCGGGGCTGTTGTTCATCTGTTGTTGATTGGCAGTTCAGTACACGTGACGGTTCGGATTGTCTGTTCGCAGTCCAGGGAACGTCACTGGACTTCGGTGGTTCTCTGGCGTTTCTAGTCCATGATGGTGGTTTGAAATTTGATTGGTCAATTAGGCTGAGGCCCCACTATAACACACTAAATGTGTGTGTTATCACATACAATTGTGTGTGATTCTTGTGCGTTTTTCGACATTTTCCGTTATGGAAACGCATGCGTTAACGCACCAAAGTAGTGCCAAAAACAAACGTATGCACAATGAGCAATTTCCATTATAACCAAATTGCATGCGCAAATGTGGCCAAGCCTTAGTGTTTCTGATACTGCTCATTGGTTCGAATGTCATTTAAACCTCTGTGATGTTAATGGGTATATCCACCCCAAATAATATCTGTTGTGTACACCCCCAACCGCCACATTATAATGTCAGAAATCGATTTTTCCCTCGGCTGTCTGCCTCTATTGGTACTCTGTTCCCTGAAAGAAGCAATAGGGACAGGACAATCAGCCATGTCTGTGATTGGCTGAGAGCTTTGAAAGTCTATTTCTTACCCCACCCCTAGTCCCACATTGCCACAAACGTGTGACTAGGCGTGGGGCCAGGGTCAGAGGCGGAGTTAGGGCATAACTGGGCAGGTCTTCCAGGGCCGGTCTCTGGACGGCATTCAGCCCTGACAACTCATCCAAAAAGGGATGCCTGGCAGCCTGCCTACACTTCAGAAAAGACCTTTTATGTTAAATGATAAACTTTCCTTGAAGGGATTCGGAGGGAGGAAGGAAGGGGGCGCTGCGCAGCCGGGGTCCTCCAGGAGGACAAGGAAGTCAAATTTAGCTTTGGTGCTGGAAGTGCCCTTTAACCGCCATACACACGGCCAATATACACAAACTCCCATTGGATTGACAGGATTTGCCTAATATTAGCAAGCTGTGGGGGCTAAAAATACCAAATTGCCACTGTCGGCACTATTGGAATTTCCATGGCCTTTAATTGTTCTCGTACTCCATGTGGGTGCACTGCCCTGCCGTGTCCTCTGTACTGTGCTAACGCTCTGCCATGGCCCTATTGCCACGTGGCCCAGTCGGGTCCTGTGTGTTCTGGGTTCCCAAGGGGCCTTATTGTGCCTCATGTGAGTCTGGAAGGCAGCCATGCCCTGTGACCGGTACTTGCGGCCAGTAAGGTAGAAAATAGAAAACCACAGGCCAGGGATGAAAGGGTTAAGTTCTCTCCGCATCGCTGACACACAACATGGAAATGTTCCCTTGGTGCCAATGTGAGTTATTAAAGAATGGAAACAAAAGGAATTGGCTTTGGTTTTATTGGCTTTAATAAATAGCTAAAGAGAATGGATACAGGGGAGAGAGATAAGGGAACGTATCCCTGATAAGGAGCAATGGTCCCAGCCATAGAACATTACACTCCTTTTCATTCAACTGGGCATTTCTGTACAAGGATGGGAAATATTCATACAGACCACCCACTTAGATAAGAAATAATATATAACCTGACTGCTTATCATATTCTTAAAGGAGAACTTAACCAAACACGTTTTACCCTGATGTATAAAACAACTTATCATGTACCTTCAGATAACCCTATTGAGAAACCCGATCTACACCAGGTTACCCACACACCCTGTCAGTAACCCTGGTCTATAGCACCCAGTGTACCCCACACACCCTGTCAGTAACCCTGGTCTATAGCACCCAGTGTACCCCACACACCCTATCAGTAACCCTGGTCTATAACACCCAGTGTACCCCACACACCCTATCAGTAACCCTGTCTATAACACCCAGTGTACCCCACACATCCTGTCAGTAAACCTGGTCTATAGCACCCAGTGTACCCCACACACCCTGTCAGTAAACCTGGTTATAGCACCGAGTGTACCCCACACCACCCTGTCAGTAACCCTGGTTATAAAACCAGTGTACCCACACACCCTGTCAGTAACCCTGGTCTATAACACCCAGTGTACCCACACACCCTATCAGTAACCTGGTCTATAACACCCAGTGTACCCCACACATCCTGTCAGTAAACCTGGTCTTTAGGCACCCAGTGTACCCCACACACCCTGTCAGTAACCCTGGTCTATAGCACCCAGTGTACCCCACACACCCTGTCAGTAACCCTGGTCTATATCACCCAGTGTACACCACACACCCTATCAGTGACCCTGGTCTTTATTGGCTGGCAGGGACCTGTGATGACCATTACAGAGAATGGTTTAAATAGAATTCCAATTCACACAGTTTGTAGATTATATGAGTTAGTTGTAAGATTATTATATTAGTAAATGGCTGTTCACACAGGGTGATCTTTTTCTCTAATGGGATTTTTCTTTAGAATCTGACAGGAAACCTTTTATGAAATTGTTTTTTATAGCTACAAAATCACAAGGAACCATAATAATCTGCCACAGTGTAACTTAGTTCTTGGTCATAAATAGTAATTTATTGTCAAGTAGTGAATGAAACATTTTGTTATAAGATAATTCACCGTTGGATGTAATATGGAACAAACATCTTTCTTTGTATTTTATTGAGAAAATATCCATTAGAAGGAATCCATTAAGGAAATATTCATATTAAAGGAGGAGACTAGCTGCTATTTTGGTTCTGCAATATCAGTGAATTATGTTTTGGTTATTGCACACTACTGTCCCCTACCAAATAATGTCTCCTAATGACCCATTGAATCATATTGGTAAAAATTGAGGAGCTTAAATGTCTTTGCTAAAGTAGTGGGATAAGAGCTGTATAATGTATAAATTAGTATGGTGTATAAATCAGATCACAGTACGGTATTTATCTTAGATCATAGTACGGTGTATATATTAGATCATAGTAGAGTGTGTGTATATTAGATCATAGTACGAATTATATATTAGATCATAGTACGGTGTATATATTAGATCATAGTACGGTGTGTATATTAGATCATAGTACAGTGTGTATATTAGATCATAGTACAGTGTGTATATTAGATCATAGTACGGTGTGTATATTAGATCATAGTACGGTGTGTATATTAGATCATAGTACGGTGTGTATATTAGATCATAGTACAGTGTGTATATTAGATCATAGTAGAGTGTGTGTATATTAGATCATAGTACGGTGTGTATATTAGATCATAGTACAGTGTATATTAGATCATAGTACAGTGTGTATATTAGATCATAGTACAGTGTGTATATTAGATCATAGTACAGTGTGTATATTAGATCATAGTACGGTGTATATATTAGATCATAGTACAGTGTGTATATTAGGTCATAGTACAGTGTATATATTATATCTTAGGTGTATATAGTTTTGGGAGATTTTTTCCCCCTTCCTCCAGCAGTTTTATCTCCCAGCTTTCCTTGTGCTGACCCATATATATTGTGATTACATGTTGATGGCAGTAATAAGGGGTCCTGGCAATTGTTCAAACATCACAGGAAAGTCAAGAGAAGTTTCCCAATGTATCGAATTATCAGCTTAACCATAAATCACATACAACCATTCAAAGCCTACTGTATACATCCAATTCTATAAACTAGATTTGGACTCTGATTCTATCCTTTAACAAATGGGAAGTGACCGTATATTCTGCCCAATATGCTTGTTGAGGCCTCTACCTTTCATTGTGTAATGTCATGTAGGAATGGTTTCCACCCGTCTAGAATAATGTTGCACGATGTGTACAAACCTTAAGATCCAGAATTGGCAGATTAGATAAGTGTTGGATAAAAATGGGTCACAAGTACATAGAGAACCATCCAATATCAGTTTGAAATAACATTGAAGTCCTCCCTGTCTAGTCAGTTATTTGAAGGTCCTCCAGCAGTGGAACTCAAGGAAGTAACAACAGTTTGAAACTCTGTGTCATTAAAGTTTATCTAATGATGTAGAGTGGAAAGTCCCCCGTATCTAGCAGTGATAGTTTCAATCTTTATACAAAAATTTAGAATTGCGTAGTGCCGAACAATTCTAATGCATATTGGCTACGCTCATAAGTTCTAACACAAACAGTCTGCTAAAACACCTGGAAAATAAAAGCATTAGTTCAAATAATTGGCCAAATTATGTTTAAGCCCATCACCATGTCAAGGGTTGACTTTTCTTTAACTGGAATCCTAACCTATCGGTACTTGCCTTTTGGGCTACATGAGCTGACAGTTCTTCCTCTGTGTGCCGGATGCGGTTGAAGCCGGTACTCGTTTATAAAGTACTTTACTCAAACGAGCACAACCTAACTCTGGGTGGAGTACAATACCCAGAAGGCTAATCAAACCTTCAATGTAACCACGATATGATAGAATTGTTCTATAGTAGTTGTGCGCATTTAAATCTTCATCTGCCATCTACACTGTTTGTCTGCGATGCGGTGTCTACTTGCTCTGCAGACACATTAGACAGAGTTCCACATGCTGTTTGAACTTGTGTTAGAAGTTCTGACTTCAAAGACAGATGAATTATTAATTGATGGTAATTTATCGTTTGTGATGGAGTCAGTACCGGCGGTGATGGCCGTGGGACTGGAAGGCTGTTTAGCTGGTTTTATTTGGTTCCGTATTCAGGAAATGAGATACACGGCGTTGGGTTAAGAATGCGCATTAACAACAATAGAAGACTCGCCATGTTTGTGTTTATATTATTTATAATGAAACAGCAAGCAGGGGCACAGTCCAGGGGTAATGAATACAAATACAATGAAACACGGGAATGGAATATGGTAACAGTTTACTTGAGAGAAGTATGATTGCCTGCCCAACTTGTTAGAATCGTATCGGTGGTAACTGGGGAGACATTGTCTACCTGGAAATCTTCTTTGTTCCTATCGAGATTTCTCTCTAGATATAATCTGTTGTAGATTCAATTAGGATACACTGGACTTGAAATGGTAAGTTCTTGAAGACGTTCGCTAGTCGCATCCGACTGCTTTCTCAATTCAGATGACGTTGTAAAATACAAATGAAATCTGTGGCAATTATGTAACCGCTGTAAAAATCCCTTAGCATATCAACAGGTTCAAGAGATGGTGTTAAGGAGGCCAATTAGTGAAAATTAGAAAGAACAAGCCTAAATAGAGGTGGGGGGGGTTCGACACCACTGTTCTGCCATGTACAAGCTGTTTTTTAACACCTTACTCTGGGCATTCCTATACCAGCCTCTTAGCCACTATCTAATCAACACCCGTAACACTGGCTGTGATATGCTAATTGGGATTTTCCAGGGTACATAATTGCCACAGATTCTTGTACAAGTCATTCTGAATTGAGAAAGCCAGTCGGATGACTAGCGAAACGTCTTCAAGAACTACATTTCAAGTCCAGTTGATCTAATTGAATACAACAGATATACCATGACCTGGATGAATGAGAACCTTCACAAGCATAATTCTCTCTAGATAGTTCTCCAAACAATTCAACAAGTCAACAGTGATTGCCCCCATACCCTAAAGAAGTGAAGGTATCCCAAAGTAAATATCCAGAGAGATTGTGATTGATAAGGAGTGTGTGATTGTGGTAACTGAGGAAAGTGGTTATAAAGGTTACTGGTGTGGGTGAAAGCCCCAAATAGCTCTTGTCTTCTGGCCAAAACAAGAGCCAATATGTGCACTTCATTTAAACTCTTTAGACATAGATATTTACTGTACAATTACTAGCTAGATTCCCTGTTTATCTATCTATCTATTTATCTATCTGTCTGTCTGTCTGTCTATCTATCTATCTATCTATCTATCTATCTATCTATCTATCTATCTATCTATCTATCTATCTATCTATCTATCTATCTATCTATCTATCTATCTATCTATCTATCTATCTATTATATAGATAAGTAGATAGATAGATAGATAGATAGATAGATAGATAGATAGATAGATAGAAGATAGATCGATAGATAGATAGATAGACGATAGATGATTAGATAGATAGATAGATAGAATAGATAGATAGTCGAATAGATAGATAGATAGATAGATGATAGATAGCATAGATAGATAGATAGATAGATAGCTAGATAGATAGATAGATAATTAGACAGACAGACAGACAGATAGATAATAGATTAGAGAGAATAAACAGGGAATCTTAGCTAGTAATTCTACGTAGATATCTAGTCTTAAGAGTTAAATGAAGGTGCACATACTGGGCTCTTGTGTTGGCCCAGAAGAAGAGTTATTTGGGGTTTCACCCACACCCAGTACCCTTTATAACCACTTTCTCAGTTACACAATCACACACTCCTTATCAATCACAATCTCTCTGGATACTTACGTTGGGATTACCTTCATTCTTAGGGTATGGGGTCAATCACTGTGACTTGTGAAGTGTTTGGAGAAATATCTAGAGGAATATTGCTTGTGTGAAGGTTCTCATCATCAGGGTCATGGTATATCTGTTGTATTCTAATAGATCAAACTGGACTTGAAATGTAGTTCTGAAGACGTTTCGCTAGTCATCCGACGGCTTCTCAATTCAGAAGACTCTGTACACAGAATCTGTGGCAATTATGTACCCTGGAAAATCCCAATTAGCATATCACAGGCCAGGGGTTAAGGGTGTGTTTGATAGATAGTGGCTAAGAGGCTGGTATAGGAATGCCCAGAGTAAGGTGTTAAAAAACAGCTTGTACATGGCAGACAGTGGTGTCGAACCCCCCCCACCCTCTATTTAGGCTTGGGTTCTTTAATTTTACATAAATTGCCTCCTTAACACCTCTCTTGAACCTGTTGATATGCTAAGGGATTTTTACAGCGGTTAACATAATCCACCAGATTCTTGTAAATACAAGTATCTGAATTGAGAAAGCAGTCGGATGCGACTAGCGAAAACGGCTTCTTCAGAACTTACATTTCAAGTCCAGTTGATCTAATTGAATACAACAGATATATCTAGAGAGAAATTCTATAGAACAAAGAAGATTCCAGGTAGACCAACCTTCTCCCCAGTACCACCGATACAATTCTAACAAGTTGGGCAGGCCAATAACTTCTCCACTGTTTACCATATTCCATTCCCGTGTTTCATTGTATTTGTAGTCATTACCCCTGGACTGTGCCCCCGGCATGCTGTTCATGATAAATGAATATAAAAACAACAACATTGGCGAGTCTTCTATTGTTGTTAATTGCGGCGAGCTTAACCCCAAAGCCGTTCGTAATCATTTCCTGAATACGGATACCAACATAAAACCGAGCTAAAAACAGGACTTCCAGCCGGCCATCACCGCCGGTATTTTGGGGGTGGCACCCTCCATCCCCAAACCATACGTTACCCATCAATTAATAATTCATCGGCTTTGCCGTCAGGAAACGTCTACCGGAGTTCAAACAAGCTGTGGCCCTCGTCTCCTGTGTCTTGCAGCAGCAAAGTCGACCCGCCCCTCCGCCGCCCACACCGTGTTAGGTGGCAGATGCCAGATTTAATGCGCACAATATATAGCAATCAATTCTATCTATCGTGGTTACAGTGAAGGTTTGATTCAGCCTTCTGGGTCATTGTTTACCTCCACCAGAGTTAGGTTGTGCTCGGTTGAGTAACAGTACTTTACTAAGACCGCAGTACCGGCTTCACACCCGCATCCCGGCACACAGGAGGACAGAAGCTGTCCAGTCTCATGTAGCCAAAAGGCAAGTACCGATAGGTTAGGATCCAGTTAAAGAAAAGCAACCTTGACATGGTGATGGGCTTAAACATAATTGGCCAAAATTATTGAACTAATTGCTTTTATTTTCCAGGCGTTTTAGCAGGACTGTTTGTAGTTAGAACATTATGGGGTAAGCCATATGCAAATTAGAATTGTTCGTGCACTACGCATTCTAAATTTTTGTATGAAAGTTAAACTATCAGGGCTGCTAGATACGGGGGGACTTCACTCTACATCATTAGAAAACTTTAATGACACGAGTTTCAAACTGGTTGTACGTTCCTTGAGTTCCACTGCTGGAGTGAACCCTTCCAAATAAAACTGACTAGACAGGGAGGACTTCATGTTATTTAAACTGATATTGGATGGTTCTCTATGTAGGGGGACATTTTATCAAAACATTACTAATGGCCAAGTTCTGGATTCTTTAAGGTTGGTACAATCGTGCAACATTAGTCTAGACGGGGTGGAAACCATCCTACATGACATTACACAATGAAAGGTAGAGGCCTCAACAAGCATATTGGGCAGAATATACGGTACACTTCCCATTTGTAAAGGATAGAGAATCACGAGTCCAAATCTGTTTATAAGAATGGTTATGTATTAAGTCGGCTTTGAATGGTTGTATGTGATTTATGGTTAAGACTGATAATTCGATACATTGGGAAACTTCTCTTGAACTTCCTGTGATGTTTGAACAATTGCCAGGGACCCCTTTTTACTGCCATCAACATGTAATAACAATATAGATGGGTCAGCACACGGAAAGTGGGAGGATTAAAAAATTGCTGGAGGAAGGGGGAAAAAATCTCAAAAACTATCCAACTAAGATAAAGAATCATACATGTAACTATGACCCGAATAGACACACTGTTTACATATGATCTAATATTCTCACCGTACTTGAATCTAATATACACACGGTAATATGATCTAAGTATACAACCACTGTACTATGATCTAATATACACACTGGACTTGATTAATATACACTTTACTATGAACTAATATACACACTGTACTATGATTCATAATGATATATAAATATAAGAATCAAAAAAATAATAAATAAAAAAAAAAAAAAAAAAAATAAATAAAGAATAATAATAACAAATTAAAAAAAATTAATAAAATAAATAAAAAAAAAAAAATGAAAATATAATAAAAAATCAATAATAATCAAAAAATATAAAGTAAAATATATCTAAAAAAAAATAAAATATAAAAAAAATTATAAAAAAATAATAATATACACAACTGACACTGATCTTAATATACACCACTGCTACTATGGATCGAATATACCCAGTTGACTATGACTAATATACACACGTTACTATGATCTAATACACTGTACTATGATCATAATATACCACACCGTACTATGATCTAATATACACACTGTACTATGATTAATATATACACGGTACATATGATCTAATATACACACTGGTTACTATGATTAATATATCAACACCTTACTATGATCTAAGATTACACCACTGTTACATGAATCAATATTACACACTGTTACTATGATCTAATATACACACCGTAAATGATCTAATATTACACACCGGACTATGATCTATATACACACCGTTACATGAGCTACATATATTACACCGTACTATGATCTAATAGACACACTGTACTATGATCTAATATACACACTGTACTATGATCTCAATACACACTGTACTATGATTAACTAGTCACACTTGTACTATGATCTAATATATACACACCGTTACTAATGATCTAATATACCACACTTGTACGATGAATTAATATACACACCGGACTTGATCTAATATATACACTGTACTATGATCTAATTACAACACTTACTATGATCTAATATATTACATGTACTATGATCTAATATATACACTGATTACTATGATATAATTATGCACACTGTACTAATGATCTTCTAATATACACACCGTACTATGATCTAATATATACACTTATATGACTAAAAAAATTATACAACACCGAATATGATCTAATATATACACTGTACTATGCATTAATATACACCCCGTTACTAGATCTAATATACACACCGTACCAGATCTAATATAGACACGTAATATGAATTCTAATCTAGACACCGTACTATGATCTAATAAATCACACACGTACTATGATTAATTAACACATTACTATGATCTAAATATATAACCGTACCATGATCTAATATAAATAAACGTACTATGATCTCATATACACACCGTACTATGATCTAATATACTAACATCGTTATATGATCTTAGTTATACACTGTACTATGATCTAATATACACACACTCTACTATGATCTAATATGTACACCAGACTATGATCTAAAATACACACACTCTACTATGATCCAATATACACACCGTACTATGATCTAATATATACACTGTACTATGATCTAATATTAACACAGTACTATATCAATATACACCACACTCTACTATGATAGAATATAGACACTCGTACTATGATCAATATACACACCGTACTATGATCTACTATACACACTTACTATGATCTAATATACACACACTCTACTATGATCTAATATATACACCGTACCATGATCTAATATAAATAACGTACTATGATCTAATATACACATTGTACTATGATCTAATATATACATCGTACTATGATCTGATTTATACACCGTACTGTAATCCGATTTATACACCGTACTATGATCTAATATATCCACTGTACTATGATTAATATATACACAGTTACCTAGGATACTAAGATACACAACTCTACTATGATCTAATATATATACATCGTATAAATCTAAGATAAAATCTACCTCCCCATGACTATTGATCTAAGATTAAAATACTGTCGTACGATGACTAATATACCACCGTACTATGATCTAATATACACACCGTACTATGATCTAAATACACACTGTACTATGATCTAATATACACACACTCTATATGATCTAATATATCACAACTGTTACTATGATCTAATATTACCAACACATACTCTTGATCTAATATATACATCGGACTATGATCTCATCTTAATACCGTTACTGGCTTGATTTATACACCTACTATGATCTAATGATCTACACCGTACTATGATTATAATCTATACACCGTACTAGTGACCTAATATATTACATGTACTATGATCTCTATACACAACTCTACTATGATCTAATATATTACAGCGTCCTATGATCTAATATAAAGACCGTACTGTCGATCTGATTTATACACCGTACTTATGACTAATAATACACGTAATATGATCTAATATAGACACTGTTACTATTGATCTAATATATACACTTTTTACTATGATCTAATTACACACACTCTACTATGATCTAATATATACATCGTTACTATGATTCTAATATACACGCACTCTACTATGATCTAATATTTATTACACTGACATGATCTAAGTATAGCACCACTGGAATAGCATCTATATACACACCGTACTTATGATCTAATATATACACTGTACTATGATCTAATATATGGACATCGTACTATGATCTAATATTTATACAC
The DNA here is from genome assembly GCA_019447015.1 of Hymenochirus boettgeri. Lineage (NCBI taxonomy): Eukaryota > Metazoa > Chordata > Amphibia > Anura > Pipidae > Hymenochirus > Hymenochirus boettgeri. The sequence goes on from JAACNH010000684.1 coordinate 136,381, forward strand.
TGTTATTACCTATATATACACTGTACTATGATTAATATACACACTGTACTATGACCTCCTAAATATACACTTGTACTAGATCTCATATAGACACTGTTACTATGATATAATATATACACTGTACTATGATCTAATATATACCACCCGTTACAGGATCTAATATATACACTGGTATCTTACCATGATTCTAATATATTTACACTGTACTAGACCTAATATATACACTGTACTATGATCTAAATATACACACTGTACTAGACCAAGATTATTACACTGTACTATGTCTAATATATACCCCGTATATGATCTAATATATACACTGTACTATGATCTAATATATACATCTACTATGATTAATATATACACTTGTACAGATAATATATACACTGTACTATGATCTAATATACCACACTGTTACTATTGGACCTAATTATGATACACTTGATATATGATCTAATATTACACTGTACATGATTTAATATACACTGTACTATGATCTAATATTACCACCACACTCTACTATGATCTAATTATACACTGTACTATGATATAATATACACACCGTTACTAGGATCTAATATACACACGCGTACTATGATCTAATTATATACATCGTTTACTATGACTAATATACACGCACTCTACTAGGATCTAATATATACACTGTATATGATCTAATTATACACCGTACTAAGATCTAATATATTACATCCGTACTATGATCTAATATACACACAACTCTACCTATGATCTAATCATACACACGTACTATGATCTAATATACACATGTACATGATTAATATATTACAACGTCCAATGGATCTAATATAATACCGTTACTATGATGAATATAACACTCGTACTATGATCTAATATACACACAGTCTACTATGATCTTAATTATTATACACGTACTCTGATCTTAATATCACACACACGTACTATGATCTAATATATACACCGTACTATGATCTAATATATACACCGTACAATGATCTAATATAAAGACCATACTAGATTAAATACAAAATGTACTATGATCTAATATAATACCGTGACTGTAATCCGATTTATACACTGTACTATGATATATAATATACACGTACTATGATTACTAATAGGACACACACTACTATGATATAATATATACATCGTACTATGATTCTAAGATAAATACCATACTATGATCTAATATACCCACACCGTACTATGATTTTCTATATACACCATCACTCTACTATGATCTCCAATATCTACATTTCGTTACTCCTGATCTATATAAAACCGTACTGTGATCCTGATTTATAACCCGTTACTCTGATCTAATCTATACACGGTACTATGATCTAATTATATACACTGTAATATGATCTAATATACACACACTCTGACTATGACCTAATTATAACAGCGTTACTATGATCTAATATAAATTACCGTACTGTGATTGCTTTTGATACACCGTATATAGACTAAGATATACACGGTGACTATGATCTATATACACAACACTCTACTATGAATCTAATATAGAAAGTCGTACTATGATCTAATATAAATTTACCGTACTGGATCTGATTATACACCGTACTATGACCTAATATCATACCACTGTACTTGATCTAATTATACACTGTACTATGATCAATATATACACTGTACTATTGATCTAATATACAACACCGTACTTATGATATAAGCTAACAACATCGACTATGATCTAATATAATACAATGACTATGATCTAAATATACACCGTACTATGATCTAATATAACATCGTACTATGATCTAATATTAACATCGTACTTATGATCTAATATAAGAACTCTACTATGATCTAATATATGACACTGTACTATGATCTAACTATATACACCGTACTAAGATCTAATATATTACACCGTTACTATGATCTAGATGACACACACTCTTACTATGACTAATATACACACCGTACTTGATCTAATTACACACCGACTATGATCTAATATTACACACAGTACTATGATTCTAACTATTACACACCGTACTTATGATCTAATATACACACCGTACTATGATCTAATATACACACACTATACTTGATCTAAATAATATACCCACTGTTACTTATGATCATAAATACACCACCGTACTATGATCGAATATTAACACCGTCCCATGATCTAATATAAATACAGTACTATGATCTAATATACACACCGTACTCATGATCTAATATATACACCGTTACATGATCTAATATACCACCGTACTATGATCTAATATAGTTACCGTACAATGATCTAATATTAAATACCGTACCAGGATCTCATATACACACACTCTTTACTATGATCTATATTTACACACGTACTTATGATCTAATATACACACCGTACTATGATCTAATATATCACAAGTTACCATGATCTAATATAAAAACCGTAATATGATCTAATATACACAGTTACTATGATCTAATATACACACACTCACTTATGATATAATATATTTAAACTGTACCATATGATCTAATATAAATGTTTTTTTTTTTGAAAACGTACTAGATTAATATACCCCACACCGTAAATGGTCTAATATTACACACCCGTGACTATGATCTATATTAAACAACTTCTTACTATGACTAAATATATACAACGGTACTATGATGCTAATATATACACCGGTTACTATGATCTAATATACACACACTCTACTATGATTCTAATATATAAGTGTAATATGATCTAAGCTAACTACGTACTGTGATCGGATTTATACACCATACTATGATCTAATATATACATCGTAATATGATATAAGATAAATAACGTACTATGATTAATATACACCACTCTACTATGATCTAAATATAGTTACTCAACCGTACCATGATCTAATATAAATACCGTAATATGATCGAATATATACACTGTACTATGATCAATGATACAACACGTACTATGATCTCATATAACACACAGTACTATGATCTAATATAACATGTACTATGATCTTTATTATACACTGTACTATGAATCTAAATACACACACTCTACTATGATTTAATATATTACACCGTACCTTATGATCTACGCTAAATACCGTACTGTGATCTGATTTATACCACCGTATATGGACATAATATATTACCCACTGTACTATGATCTAATATAAACTACTGTACTATGATCTAATATACACTGTACTATGGATCTAATATACACAATCGTACTATGATCTATTACACACCGTACTATGATCTTTTAATATACCACACCGTGTACTAGATCTATATACACACGATACTATGATCTAATATACACCACTCTCTATGATCTATATACACACCGTACTATGATCTAATATACACACTTTGTCTATGACTCTATATATACATGTTCTTATGATTAATATACACCACACTCTACTATGAATCTAATATTATTACACCGTACTATGATCTAAGATAAATACCGGTTACTGTGATCGATTTTTTATACACCATATATGATCTAAAATATGATACATAGTACTATTATCTAGATAAATTACCTACTGTGATCTGATTTTATACACCATACTAGATCTATATATACATAGTACTATGATCGAAGATACATACCGTACTATGATCTAATAGAACACACTCTACTATGCGCTAATAAGACACCGTACCATGATCTAATATAAATACTGTACTTGATCTAATATTACACACCGTACTATGATCAATATACACACACTCTAATTGATCTAAATATACACGTAACCATTATGCTTATTATAAAAATACCGTACTATATCTAATTTTAAATACCTAACTATGATCTAATATTACACATCGTACTATGATCTCATATATACATTGTACTATGATCTGAATATATACCAAAATACTATGATCTTAATAATTAAATACGTACTGTAATTCGAATTTTATACACGTACTATGATCTTAAAGATATTAAATCCGTACTCTGATCTACTATTTTACACACCGTACTCTGATCTCATATTACACACCACTCTACTATGATACTAAATATGACTCGGTCTATGATCTAATCATATACACTGTACTCTGATCTAAATATACACACACTCTACTATGATGTCTAATATATAATTTGTACTATGACTAAGATTAAATACCGTACTTATGATCTAAGAACAAACACTCTACTATGATCTAATATATAATGTTACTATGATCTAAGATAAATACCATAATGATCTTAATATACCACCGTACTTATGATCTAATATACACAACACTCTACTAGGCTCTAAATATACACCGTACCCATGATCTCAATATAAATACCGGACTATGATCTAATTAAATGACCATACTGTAATCCGATTATACACAAGTACTATGATCTAAATATACACTGTACTATGATCTAATATACACACACTCTTACACTGATCTAATATATACATTGGTACTATGATCTTTATAAATAACCGTAATGTGATCTGATTATACATATGACTATGATCTCATATTATACACCATACTATGATCTAATATACACACGGTACTATTGATCTAATATACACCACGTATATGATCTAATATATACACCGTACTATGGGACCATAATATATACATGTAATTATGATCTTTAATATAAACACCGTACTATGATTAACTATCAAACCTGTACATGATAGAACTACACACTGTTACTATGATCTAAATATACAGCCGTACTATGATCTAACTTAAAACCTACTGTGATCTGATTTCGACCCGTACTATGAACCTAATATTACACCGTACTATGACCTATTATACAACTGTACTATGATTAATATTACCACCCACACTTCACTTGATCTAATATAACCAGCGTACTATGATATAATATTTAATATCCGTACTGTGATCTGATTTATACCGTACTATGGGAAACTAATATATCACTGCACTATGAGCGATATATACACCGTACTATGATCAATATATACACTGATCCTAGGATCTAATATATACATGTACTATGGATCTAATATACACAAACTCTACTATATCTAATACTCTATACACTGTACTCGGATCTAATATACAACGGACTTGTGTCTAAATTATACACACTGTACTATGATCTAATATAACACCACACTCTACTCTGATCTAATATAACGTACTATGATCTAATATACAAACGTTACTATGATCTTTCTATATACACACACTCGCTATGATCTAATAATACACCCGTACTTGATTAATCATTACACCCACCGTACTATGTCTAATATACACACACTTGCTATGATGTAATATATACACCGTACCCATGATCTAATATAACCTACCGTACTATATCTAATCATAGTACACCGTTAACTATTTTCTATATACACCACCGTACTATGATATCTATACACACACTCTGCTATGATATAATAGATACACGTCTATATCTAATATATACACGTACTATGATCTAATATATACATCGTACTATTGATCTAATATATTACACCGTACATTATCTAATATACAACCACGACTAGATCTAATATACACACACTCGCTTATTGTCAATAATACACCGTACCTGATCTAATATACAACCGTACTATGAGTCTAATATACACCGTACTATTGATCAATATACACACCGTACTATGATCTAATTATATACACGTACCTATTATCTAATATTACACACCGTCTAGATATATACACACCTGTATATGAACTCTAATATACACACCGGTAATATGTCATATACACACACTCTTACTATGATCTAATATACACACTGTAACGTGATCTAATATACACCACCGTACTATGATCCTATATACACACCGTACTATGTATTCTATATACACCCAGTACTATGATCTTAATATACCCACTGTACTATTGATATATATACACCACGTTGTTACTATGAATCTAATACTATACACCGTACATGATCTAATATATACACCGTACTATGATCTAATAATAATTCGTACTAGATCTTAATCTACACCACATCTACTATGATCTCATTATACACCGTACTCTGATTCTAAGATAACATTACCTCGTACGGTGAAACTGATTTATACACCATACTAATTAGAATATACAGCTCTTAGTCCCACTACTTTAGCAAAGGACATTTAAGCTTCCTCAATTTTCACCCACATATGATTCAATGGGTTCATTAGGAGACATTATTTGGTTAGGGGGGAAGTAGGTGAAATAAACAAAACATAATTCAACTGGATATTCAGAACCAAAATAGCAGCGGTCTCCCCGTTAATTGAATATTTCCTTTAAGGCGATTCCTTCGAATGGATATATTTTCTCAATAAAATACAAAGAAAGATGTTTGTTCCATATTACATCCAACGGTGAATTATCTTATAACAAAATGTTCAGTCATACTTGAAAATAAATTACTATTTATGACCAAGAAATACGTTACACTGTGGCAGATTATTAGGGTCCTTTGTGATTTGTAGCATAAAAAAACAATTTCATTAAAAGGTTTCCTGTCAGGATTCTAAAGAAAAAAACCCATTAGAGAAAAGATCCACCCTGTGTGAACAGCCATTTACTATATAATAATTTACAACTAAATCATATAATCTACAAACTGTAGTGAAATTGGGGAATTCTTTTAACCATTCTCTGTAATGGTCATCACAGTCCCTGCCCGAGCACAATAAAAGACCAGGGTCACTGATTAGGGGGGTGTGGTGTACACTGGTGATATAGAACAGGGTTACTGGACAGGGTGTGTGGGGTACATCGTGCTATAGACCAGGTTTTTACTGGACAGGTTGGTGTGGGGTTCCCAATGGGTGCTATAGACCAGGTTTTAATGACAGGATGTGTGGGGGTACCTGGGTTGTTATAGACCAGGGTTTACTGATAGGTTGGTGGGTACCTGGGTGTTCTAGACCAGGGGTACTGACAGGGTGTGTTGGGGTTAGGTACATGGGTTTTTAGCCAGGGTTACTGACAGGTGGGTGTGGGGTAAACTCGGTGCTATAGACAGGTTATGACAGGGTGTGTGGGGTACACTGGGTGTATAGACCAGTTTACTGACAGGGATGTGTGGGTACACTGGGGTGTTTAAGACCGGGGTACTGCGTTAGGGTGGTGGGGTACACTGGGTGTATAGACCAGGGTTATGATAGGGTGTGTGGGGGTTACACTGGGTGCTATAGACCAGGGTTTACTGACGGGTTGGGGGGTACATGGGGCTATAGACCATGGTTACTGACAGGGTGGTGGGGTTCAACTGGGTTAGATAGGATCGGGTTTCTCAATAGGAGTATCTAGAAGGTACATGATAGGTGTTTTACATCAGGGTACACGTGTTTGGTTAAGTTCTCTTTAGAATATGATTAGCAGGCCAGTTTATATATTATTTTTCTGTATCTAAGTGGGTGGTCTGTATGAAATTTCCCATCCTTGTACAGAAATGCAGTGAATGAATAGGTGTAATGTCTATGGCGGGCCCATTGCTCCTATCAGGGAACGTTTCCCTTATCTCTACCCCTGTATCCATTATCTTTAGCTATTTATTAAAAGCAATATAAACCAAGCCAATCTTGTTTCCAATTCTTTAAATAACTCAATTGGGCAGCCAAGGAACATTTCCATGTGGTGCAGCTGATGCGGAAGAGAGAAACTTACCCTTCATCCTGGCCTGTGGTTTATATTTTTCTACCTTAATGGGCCGCAAGTAAACGGTCAAAGGGCGGTATGGAGGCCCTTCCAGGACTCACAAATGAGGCACAAATAAGGCCCCTTGGGAAACCAGAACACACAGGACGGACTGGGCCACGTGCACAATAGGGCCATGCAGAGCGTTAGCACAGTAAAGGGGACACGGCAGGGCAGTGTCACCCACAACATGGAGTAACGAGAACAATTAAAGGCAATGGGAAATTCCAATATGCCGACAGTTGGCAATTTGGCTATTTTAGGCCCACACATACTTGCTAAATTGAGGCCAAATCCGTCAATCCAATGGGAGTTGTGTTATATTGGCCGTTTGTGTATGGCTAGGTTAAAGGGCACTTCCAGCACAAAGCTAAAAATTTGACTTCATTGTCCTCCTGGCGAGGACCCGGCATGACGCAGCGCCCCTTCCTCCCTCCGGATCCCTCAAGGAAAAGTGATCATTAACAATAAAAGGTCTTTTCTGGGAAGTGTAGGCAGGGCGCAGGCATACCTTTTTGGATGAGACTTGTCAGGGCGGAAATGCCGTCCAGAGACCGGCCCTGGAAAAACAGAACCTGCCCAGTTATGCCCTAACTCCGCCTTGACTCCTGCGCCCCCACGCCTAGTCACACGTTGTGGCAATGGTGGGACTAGAGGGTGGGGTAAAGAAATAGACTTTCCAGCTCTCAGCCAATCCCCAGACCATGGCTGAGGTCCTGTCCTATTGCTGCTTCAGGGAACAGTAGTACCAATAGAGGCAAGACAGCCCGAGGGAACAAAATCGTTTCTGACATTTCATTATAAATGTGGCGGTTGGGGGGATGGACAAACAGATATTATTGGGGTTGGGATACCCCGTCATTAACATCACAGAGGTTTAAAATGACATTCAGCCCAATGAGCAGTATCAGAAACACTAAGGGGCTGGCCACATTTGCGGCATGCAATGGTGGTTATAATGGCAATTGCTCATTGTGCAGACGTTTGTTGTGGCACTACTTCTTGGTGCGTTAGCAATGCGTTTCCCATAACGGAAATGTCGAAAAAGCACAAGACCAAGACTCACACACAATTGTATGATGATAAACCACAAGATTAGTGTGTTTTATAGGGGGCCTCCGTCCTAATTGGACCAATCAAATTTCCAAACCCATTCAGGAATAGAAAGCGCCAGGAACCACCGAAGTCAGTGACGGTCCTGGACTGCCGAACAGACAAATCCCGAAACCGTCACGTGTACTGAAACCCATCAACCACAGATGAACCAGCCCCGCAGGTACCGGGTGACTTCTATAAATGGAATATCCCGTACCTGGGAGAGACGCGTGACCAGAATAATTATCACCGTCCCGTACGGAACACTTATGGGGTTAAATGCACCAGGGGGGAAGGAGCTCTCCTGGGTGGGGCCTTATTGTTAGGACGTGGGTTTGCGTCAAACAAAAAAAACGATCGTTGGTTCTTTCACTCAGTCGTTGGGTTTGGGGCACAGTCAGTTTAATAGGAGAAGCAAAATACACTATGGACAGTGTGTAAACCCCAAAAACAAAAAGGGGTTTGTTCACAAACTGCAATCAGGATGATCGCATTGATTCCAGCAGTCTCCTGAATAATAGTTGCATAACTTTTACAGCTGGCGCTTATTCTCCAGCACCCTTAGCTTTTACACAGACACATTACAGAAATAAACAACAAACAGATTGGTTTGTCTTATAAACATTTCTGTACATCACACCTTGTATATTTTATAAAAGAAATTTGTTACAGTTTCGTAAGATAATCAAGACTGCTTACAAAACAGCAAATGGTATTATTTTTATTTTTTATTATTTAGTTATAATATAATTAAAATTATTTATAAAATAAAGTAACGAAGTAATAGAAATTTAAAAAATCGATTGATCCATATCACAACGTACTAGGATCAATATACACACCGTACTAGATCTAATATACACACACTGCTGTACTATGTTACTATAACTACTAGACTATACACCGTACTATGATCCTAATATCACAACACACACCGTACTATGATCAATATACACACCGTACTATATCTAATATACACACTGACTATGATCATATATACACACTGGTACTTATGATCTAATATACACCCACCGTACTATGATCTAATATATACACCGTACTATGATCTATATATAGAATTCGTACTTATGATCTATATACACACACTCTACTCATGATCTAAATATTACATTAACACCCGTACTATGAGTCCTAAGATAAATACCCCGTTAGTGGATCTGATTTATCCATACTAATTTATACATTAAAATACGAGACGTGGCCAGGTATACCACACTACTTTAGCAAAGGACACTTTAAGCTCCTCTATTTTTACCAATTATTATTCAATGGTCATTAGGAGACATATTGTTATGTTAGGGGACAGTAGTGTGCAATAACCAAAACATTAATTCCACCATGATATTGCAGAACCAAAATTAGCAGATAGTCTCCTCCTTTAATATGAATAGTTTCCTTAATGGATTCCTTCTAATGGAATTTTCTCAATAAAATACAAAGAAGATGTTTGTTCCATATTACATCCAACGGTTTGAAATGTATCTTATAACAAACATGTTTCATCACTACTTGACAGAAATACTATTATGACCAAGAACTAAGTTACACTGTGGCAGATTATTATGGTTCCTTGTGTGATTTTGTAGCTATAAATAAAAACAATTTCATAAACGGTTTCCTGTTCCAATTCTAAAGAAAAAATCCCCTAGAGAAAAAGATCACCCTGGGTGAACAGCCATTATTTACTAATATAATAAACGTTATCACAACTAACTCATATAATCTACAAACTGTGTGAATTGAATTTATTAAAAAATCCATTTATGTAATGTCATCCACAGGATCCTGCCAGCCATAATAAAGACCAGGGGTCACTGAATAGGGTGTGTGGTGTACACTGGGTGATAGACCAGGGTGCGGACAGGGTGTGTGGGGTACACTCGGTGCTATAGACCAAGGTTTATGACAGGGTTTGTGGGGGGTACACTGGGTGCTATAGACCAGGTTTACCGACAGGATGTGTGGATGGGGTACACTGGGTTTATAGACCCGGCGGTACTGCTAGGGTTGTGTGCGGGTACACGGGTGTATAGACCAGGGTTTACTGACAGGGTTGTGTGGGGTACACTGGGTTTTATAGAACAGGCGGTACTGACAGGGTGTGTGGGGTACACTCGGTGCTATAGACCAGGTTTAAGACAGGGGTGTGGTGGTGTACACTCGGGTGCTATAGGACCGGTTTACTGCAGGCAGTGTGGCGGTACACTGGGGTTATAGACCAGGGTTACTGATGGGTGGTGTGGGACGTAACTGGGTGTATATAGTAGAGTGTGTGTATATTAGATCATAGTACAGTGTATATATTAGGTCATAGTACGGTGTATATATTAGGTCATAGTACGGTGTATAAATCAGATCACAGTACGGTATTTATATTAGATCATAGTACGCTGTATATATTAGATCATAGTACAGTGTGTATATTAGATCATAGTACAGTGTGTATATTAGATCATAGTACGGTGTGTATATTAGATCATAGTACAGTGTATATATTAGGTCATAGTACGGTGTATATATTAGATCATAGTACGGTGTGTATATTAGATCATAGTACAGTGTGTATATTAGATCATAGTATGGTGTATATATTAGATCATAGTACAGTGTATAAATCAGATCACAGTACGGTATTTATATAAGATCATAGTACAATGTATATATTAGATCATTGTAGAGTGTGTGTATATTAGATCATAGTACAGTGTATATATTAGATCATAGTACGGTGTATAAATCGGATTACAGTATGGTATTTATATTAGATCATAGTACGGTATTTATATTAGATCATGGTACGGTGTATATATTAGATCATAGTAGAGTGTGTGTATATTAGATCATAGTACGGTGTGTATATTAGATCATAGTATGGTATTTATCTTAGATCATAGTACAATGTATATATTAGATCATAGTAGAGTGTGTGTATCTTAGATCATAGTACGGTATTTATCTTAGATCATAGTACAATGTATATATTAGATCATAGTAGAGTGTGTGTATATTAGATCATAGTACAGTGTATATATTAGATCATAGTACAGAGTATATATTAGATCATAGTAGAGTGTGTGTATATTAGATCATAGTACGGTGTGTATATTAGATCATAGTACGGTATTTATCTTAGATCATAGTACGGTGTATAAATCGAATTACAGTACGGTATTTATATTAGATCATAGTATTGTGTATATATTAGATCATAGTACAATGTATATATTAGATCATAGTACGGTGTGTATATTAGATCATAGTATGGTATTTAAATTAGATCATAGTACGGTATTTATATTAGATCATGGTACGGTGTATATATTAGATCAAAGTAGAGTGTGTGTATATTAGATCATAGTACGGTGTGTATATTAGATCATAGTACAGTATTTATATTAGATCATGGTACGGTGTATATATTAGATCATAGTAGAGTGTGTGTATATTAGATCATAGTACGGTATTTATCTTAGATCATAGTACGATGTATATATTAGATCATAGTAGAGTGTGTGTATATTAGATCATAGTACAGTGTATATATTAGATCATAGGTGTGTATATTAGATCATAGTACAGTGTATATATTAGATCATAGTACAGTGTATAAATCGGATTACAGTACGGTATTTATATTAGATCATAGTACAGTGTGTATATTAGATCATAGTATGGTATTTATATTAGATCATGGTACGGTGTATATATTAGATCATAGTACGGTGTATATATTAGATCATAGTAGAGTGTGTGTATATTAGATCATAGTACGGTGTATATATTAGATCATAGTAGAGTGTGTGTATATTAGATCATAGTACAGTGTATATATTAGATCATAGTACAGTGTATATATTAGATCATAGTACGAGGATGGCACAGCGTGGGCGGAAAAAGAGAAAGACTGCGCACTGGTGGGGAAGCGAGAAGAAAGAGAGAGACTGCGCACAGGTGGGAAGAGAGGACTGACAGCATGGGGAAACCCCGAAGAGAGGCGAGACGTGCGCCAGGGGGGGAAGAGAGAGGACTGCGCAAGGGAACAGAGTGGGGAAGGAGAGAGAATGCGCCACGCGTGGGGAAAGAGAGAGAATGCGCACAGCGTGGGACGGAGAGGGACTGACACAGCATGGGGGAAGAGAGAGACTGCGCACAGGGTGGGGAGAGAGAGAGCGACTGAACAGCGTGGGGAAAGAGAGAGACTGCGCACAGGGTGGGGAAGAGAAAGGGACTGACACAGCGTGAGGAAGAGAGAGAGACTGACACAGCGTGGGGAAGAGAGAGACTGCGCACAGGGTGGGGAAGAGAGAGACTGCGCACAGGGTGGGGAAAAGGACACTGACACAGCCCATTCTCTTCGTTTGCAGCAGACAGGAAGTGGGAGGCGTGAAGGGTCATTGACCTCTCTCAGTGAAACAGGAAGGTTCCATTGTTAGTGGCTCCGAGTGGCTGAATTATGCACTGATATGCAGGATAATGGAAACCCTCTCATTAACTCTCTGGGCCCCTGGCAAGTGGAGGCCTGTTAGGGGGGGATGTGATCTTGTCTGTTTATCTGATCTGTGTGTCCTCTGTCTTTCCTCTATTACTGGCCAGTGAACCTTCTTTTCTATTTACTGTTCCTACAGACAAGGTGACTAGACTTTCCTACCCATAGGATATGGGGTGAATAAAACAAGTAGCCATAGAGCATTAAGAAGGACCTGTCTGCTGTTAGGCTGTGTAAAGTAACAGGGTGCAGTCTGATTGCATAGTCTGGGTGTAATGGTTATGGTTAAAACCTGCAGCTGGGGGTGTTTAAGATGTTTTATTACTTATACCAATATTCTGTTGTAACAGTCTGTGATTGATCTTACAAACATGTACAATTTCTTTATACATGTGAATGTACAGAAATGTTATAGACAAGAACCATCTGTATGTTGTTATTATGTAATGTGTCTTTAAAAGCTAAGGGTGCTGGGAAATCCAGCCCAGCTGTAAAGTTAGTGCAAACTGAGTATTCAGGGAGACTGCTGAAGTCAGGAGCGATCAGTCTGATTGAGTTGGGAACAAACCCTGTTGTGGTTGGGGGTTTACAACACTGTCCATAGTGTGTATTTGTTTCCTATTAACTGAACTTGCCACAAACGCCAACGGGACTGGTGAAAAGAATCGTTTTATTTTGACGCAAAACCCACGTCCTAACAAGGCCCCACACAGAGAAGCTCCTTCCCCCCTGGTGCATTTAACCCCATAAGTGTTCCGTACGGTGACGGGTGATAATTATTCTGGTTCACGTCTTCCCCAGGTAAGGAATATTCCATTATAGGAGTCACCGGTACCTGCGGGGCTGCGTTCATCGTTGTTGTTGATTGGCAGTTCAGTACACGTGACGGTTCGGATTGTCTGTTCGCAAGTCCAGGGAACGTCACTGGACTTCGGTGGTTCTCTGGCGATTTCTAGTCCATGATGGTGGTTTGAAATTTATTTGATGGTCAATTAGGCCTGAGGCCCCACTATAACACACTAAATGTGTGTGTTATCACATACAATTGTGTGTGATTCTTGTGCGTTTTTCGACATTTTCCGTTATGGAAACGCATGCGTTAACGCACCAAAAAGTAGTGCCAAAAACAAAACGTATTGCACAATGAGCAATTTCCATTATAACCAAATTGCATGCGCAAATGTGGCCAAGCCCTTAGTGTTTCTGATATGCTCATTGGTTCTGAATGTCATTTAAAACCTCTTGATGTTAATGGGTATATCCACCCCAAATAATATTATGTTGTGTACATCCCCCAACCGCCACATTTTATAATGTCAGAAATCGATTTGTTCCCTCGGTCTGTCTGCCTCTATTGGTACTCTGTTCCCTGAAAGCAGCAATAGGGCCGGAACATCAGCCATGTCTGTGATTGGCTGAGAGCTTGAAAGTCTATTTCTGTTAACCACCCCTCGTCCCACCATTGCCACAAAACGTTGTGACTAGGCGTGGGGCCAGGGTCAGAGGCGGGAGTTAGGGCATATAACGGGCAGGTCTTCCAGGGCCGGTCTCTGGACGCATTCAGCCCTGACAATCTCATCCAAAAAGGGATCCTGGCAGCCCTGCCTACACTTCAGAAAAGACCTTTGATGTTAAATATATAACTTTCCTTGAAGGGAATCCGGAGGGAGGAAGGGGGGGCGGCGCGCTGCGCAGGCCGGGGGGGCCTCCGGAGGACAAGGAAGTCAAATTAGCTTTGGTGCTGGAAGTGCCCTTTAACCTGCCATACACACGGCCAATATACACAAACTCCCATTGGATGTTGACAGGATTTGCCTAATATTAGCAAGACTGTGGGGCTAAAAATACCAAAATTGGCACTGTCGGCACTATTGGAATTTCCAGTGGCCTTTAATTGTTCTCGTACTCCATGTGGGTGCACTGCCCTGCCGTGTCCTCTGTACTGTGCTAACGCTCTGCCATGGCCCTATTGTACGTGGCCCAGTCGGTTTTCCTGTGGTTCTGGGTTCCCAAGGGGCTTATTGTGCCGCATGTGAGTCTGGAAGGCAGCCATGCCCTGTGACCGGTTATCTTGGTGCGCCAGTAGTAAGGTAGAAAATAGAAAAAAAAACAAGGCCCAGGGATGAAAGGGTTAAGTCTCTCTCCGCATCGCTGACAACCAACATGGAAATGTTCCCTTGGCTGCCAATGTTGAGTTATTAAAGAATGGAAAACAAAAGAAGGAATTGGCTTTGTTTTATGGCTTTAATAAATAGAAGCTAAAGAGAATGGATACAGGGGAGAGAGATAAGGGAACGTATCCCTGATAAGGGAGCAATGGTCCGCCATAGAACATTACACTCCTATTCATTAACTGGGCATTTCTGTACAAGGATGGGAAATATTCATACAGACCACCCACTTAGATAAGAAAATAATATATAACCTGATGCTTATCATATTCTTAAAGGAGAACTTAACCAAACACGTTTGTAACCTGATGTATTAAAACAACACTTATCATGTACCTTCTCGATAAATCCTATTAGATATCCCTGGTATAGAGCTACCCAGTGTACCCCCACACACTGTCAGTAACCCTGTCTATAGACCCAGGTGTACCCCACACACCCCTTGTGGTCAGTAACCCTGGTCTATAGCCACCAGGCACCCAGTGTACCCCACACACCCTATCAGTAACCCTGGTCTATAACACCCAGTGTACCCCACACATCCTGTCAGTAAACCTGGTCTATAGCACCCAGTGTACCCCACACACCCTGTCAGTAAACCTGGTCTATAGCACCGAGTGTACCCCACACACCCTGTCAGTAACCCTGGTCTATATCTATCTATATATCATCTATCTATCTATATATCATCTATCTATCTATATATCATCTATCTATCTATATATCATCTATCTATCTATATATCATCTATCTATTATCTATCTATCTATCTATCTATTATCTATCATCTATCTATCTATCTATCATCTATCTATCTATCTATCTATCTATCTATATATCATCTATCTATCTATATATCATCTATCTATCTATCTATATATCTATCTATCTATATATCATCTATCTATTATCTATCTATCTATCCATCTCTTTCTCACAACAGAATGTTTACTACCATTAACATCCCATAAATAAATCTGATGGTATATAATATTTCTATTACATTAACAGTTACTTGTATAAAGACTTGCACTTGTTCATGCTAAATTGTGCCTAGTATTGAAATGCATATCAATATAGATAGATACAGATATAAAGTATATTAGATAGATATAGAATAGATGACAGACAGACAGATTGACAGACAGATCGATAGATAGACAGATGAAACAAAGGATAGATAGGTAGATGGATAGATAGATAGATAGATATGTAGATATATAGATAGATAGTTGCCAGACAGATGTTAGATAAACAGACAGATACCATACTATCATATACCCTATACTTCTCATTAGACAAAGCAAAACCAACCAGGTTTTTAGATGTGAAATCCTAATATCTCTAACACTGTGACATAAGGTTCATACGCATGGCTGTTTGGGCAATAATTGGCCCATGTATAGGCACTTAATTGGCCGAAACTGGCGCTCGTTCAGAGATCCGTCCGGCAGAACGATCTATGAACGAATGGCCATTTCGGCCGATAAAGTGCCCATACACGGGCCGATTATCGCCTGAAACTGCCGTTCGTACACATATATGAACCTTAACACTAGATAGATTGTAATTCTAATATCTCTAACACCGTGACTATCACTAGATAGATTGTAATTCTAATATCTTTAACACCGTGACTCTCACAGATCGATTTGTAAGTCTAAAATCTCTTTAACACCGTGACTATCACTAGATAGATTGTAACTTCTAATATCTTTAACACCGGGATATCACTAGATAGTTGTATTCTAATATCTTTAACACCGTGACTAACACTAGATAGATTGTAATTCTAATATCTTTAACACCATGACTAACACACACTGGATCCACCAGATCTAAAGAAAAGAATGTTGGAGAACTCGATGAAAAATAAAATTTTTTTTAATGTTTTTGCCATTTACACATGGCACCTTTAAGGTAGAAAATCCCGGCCCCTTGTCAGGCCTGGTGGACATTATATATGGGATTAATAAAGGTTAGAAGAAGAGTTCTGTATAAAACACACATTAATATATAAAGTATTATTTGTGAGCCGAGACTAGAAATTAGAAATTCCGTTATTTTTCAGCTCTGGGCTCAGCCGAGGCTCCGACTTCTTAAACGTATTTATTTTCTAGCTCTGGGAATGTGTGTAAGATTAAAGGCAGCGTTTCCTTCTAATATCTCGCCCGCTCGCTTTAAACTAACACAAACCTTATCTACCCTGATCACATAAACACAACTTCTCCCGGCTTTTTATTACACATTTTCTTTTATTTGTTTTTATCTCTCTTTATCGCAGCCATTTAAATAACCCCAACTATCTTCTAACAGCTTCTATTTTATGGCCAAATCAGACTTCACACAGACAGACCCACAGTCTATTAAAGCTCTATGGAAATCCAGAGATCCCAGAATTCTTGGATTCGTCTTAGTGTGTAGGACTACCACCACTAGCGAGCGGTTAGCCCGGGACGAATCACTGTTTTCCGTAACCAATCACCCTGTCCCATAGGAGACCACATGGGCGTCTGTAAATTTCCAGCACGTCCAATTGCTATTGATCATGACCGGACTTTTCTTATAGTATGAGAGAGTTATTTCCAATGAAGGACAGTTGTATTGAGACCACAGTTACCCTTTAATCTGCATTTATTTCATTGTGCAGTTTATACATGATTCCTTTACTCTTTCGGTCAATCGGTACAATCAATTCGGTCAAATCCTCAGACAATGTAAGTAAACCTACAGCTATTTTATGGATTGCGTAGCAAAGACGGAAGGTTTAACACAATTCTTGTAATGTGTGTTTTTTGGATTTAACCACTCCTATTATAAATCCTCTTACCTGCCATTTCTTTAGGGTAATTTTTGTTCCTTCTTTGGGGTTGGACTTGCTTTGTTTTGCTATCCGTATTTTTTTTTTACTTTAGCTAGTTTACTTGGTTTCTTGCACTCTTTATTACAACGTTTATACTTTTATACATTTATACTTCATGTAGGCTTGTTCTGTTCCGTATAAATTTCAAAATCTTTCCACCCTTTAGTTTACACACAACCTTCCTTCTCCACCCTATCTGCCCCAATTCCACCCTTTAGTTTACACACATATAGAGAGATTCAATAAAAGTTCTTATCGTTTAAAGATTATCTGTGGTCCTAAAATGACTTTAGGTAAATTGATAGGAATTGCTCTCCTGAGAGTTTTTGCATTTTATTTCCATTGTTTATTTTACATAGTTTTGAAGATATTTACATTTTTGTGTGTGATATGGCAGCAGCATCACCTGGTCCCCTGCACTTCCTGCTTCCTGCTCTGAAACCTGTCAGTCAATCTGCCCTGTGTCCACTCATGGACTCCATGGTCCCTCCAGTGGCAGGCCCCCCTTGGCACATTCCCTTACAGCCCCATGTGGCTCCGCCCACTCACGGGTGCCTAAACTCTTCCCACTCGCGGGTGCCTAGGCCCAACCCGCTCATAGGTGCTGTGGGCCACTCTGACACCCCCCCTACCCCCTGAAAACTCTGTGGAAACAGACTTTTCAGGTAGAGTGAGAACAGAGTGAGGCTGTTTTCACATAGTAAGAGAGAAGGGCTGTAGATTCCCTTACCTTCTCTGCAGCTGCAGGTCCTTCACACAGCAGAGAGGAGGAGAGACTTCCTGTATCCCTCACATACTGAGGGAGTTTGAGGCTGTGCTCGCCGGCGGCACTGTGCAGGAGAAGCTTTAGGAATGTCACATGTCAGCCTCCCACCCATTAACTTTCTGGTCAGTCATTTCTGTATATCTTGGGCTGTGGAGCACGTAGAGAAGTGGTTGATGGCTCGTTTTAAAGTTAGGAAACTGTCCTTTCATTTAAACTCAACCTGTTTGGAGACCATAGTTCCCCTTTAATTGATATCAAATCATGAACAAAGACCCAGAGGTCACCTGATGAGCTATGGGATTCCAAAACTGCACCACATATTCCAAATGAGGCCTTACCAATGCCTTGTAAAGAGGGAGAATAATATTTTTCTCTTTTGAATCTATTCCCCTCTTTATACAAGAGAATATCTTGGTAAAACACTTACAGTATCTCTCCTTCTGCAACAATGAGGAGTTCTCACTGAAGGCCTGTTAAACCAACCAAAACAAAAGCATTAACTTGCCCCTTAATCACCATTAAAAAAAGAAAATTGGTATTGTTTTTTTTAACCAATACAGCGGTTGGGATGTTACAGTAACCAGGCAATACAATTAACAGTATTTCTGTGGGATTTGGGGCATTCAGATCATTCTGTCCCATTTATTACCTCCCCTTACAAACAGCCAACAAAGCTGCCCTTATCTTTCCATGTAAAGGCGCGTCCCTGGCAGATTAACGTTCATTTTGTCTGCCTTTATGTTTTATTCAGCCCTTTC
This sequence comes from Hymenochirus boettgeri, assembly GCA_019447015.1. NCBI lineage: Eukaryota > Metazoa > Chordata > Amphibia > Anura > Pipidae > Hymenochirus > Hymenochirus boettgeri. The sequence continues at coordinate 156,224 of JAACNH010000684.1, forward strand.
CTTCTCCCAATAGAATAATTAACGCGCGTCATACAATAATTGTTCAATTTTTAGATCCGTGCACCAGTCACGCGAAGCTTAAAAGTCCTTCAGATAATATCAAATTCAACATTGGAGTAAAAATCAAATAGACGTTGTGAGGATTTCCCAGCCAGGAAAGTCAATATTCAAAGTAGAAGTACGTTATGAAGAGATAGAGTCCCTACAGGCTATCTCTGAGAAAAATGTATTACTGGTTATTGACCTCTCTGTACCACAAGCTTCCGGCTTTAGGAAGACCAATTTTTTTCTCTAAATGTTGCGTGCTATGTACAGAGTGCGTTAATAGAGAATGTAATACATTATTTAACTGATACCTAGAGGACTCTTATCATTATTTACTAGAATAGGTAGATTCAATGAGTGTTAGTTCTGCTGAGACCCAATTCTGGCAGGGATATTGGTTATTCCATTATTTTATATCTTACACAAATCCTCAAACTGACATTAAGCTCATTTATATAAATAATAATAATATAATTCCCAGATTGCCAGGATATTTTATCTTCTCGTACTAATGTTCATTGGTTCCAAAGCTTTATTAAATGTCCTCAAGCCCAAGAAGAAGGAATATCTTTCTCTGACCATGTTAAACAAAATAAAATTCTTGGCAGCACAGTATCTCACGATGAGCGATCTTTGTATTATTCATTTGTCCACTAATGCAAACTCTATTATATGTTTATATGGGGGATGTGTTACAAGGTAAAAACCACAAATAAACATTACTAAATGTGCAGAACTGTAAAAAAACATCGTTTATCCCTATGTCCAATTCATCTTAAGTTAATTAAGGGATCACTGAAACTCTTCACATTAAACCACAGGCTCGGAGTTCTCCATCAAACTTCCAAACAATTGTACTAAACTTATCTGGACACTAGAATGAGAAATTAACGCCATGGGAAGGTTAACAGAAATAGACAATGCATGGATCCCACCCTACACACAGGCAGGTAAACCAGACTGGGGATTATTAGAACTATAAAGGACTCCCAGATGGAAGTCCTCTGTTGCATTGGAGAGACAATGAATAATTCTCCTTGTTACCAGAGTACTGCAATAACCCCCCATGCAATTTCTCTATAGTTTTACTCTGTGTGGGGCTAATATACTGGCGAATAAGATTAAGGGAAGTCAGTGGTCTATAACAGGATTGAGTCTCGCATTCTTATCTGTCATATTTCTCATTAACAGTACGATTAGGGTAATTCCGTGCAGCCAAGTCAACGCGAAGCTTAAAAGTCTTCAGATAATTATTCAAATTCAAATTGGAGTAAAAATACAAATAGACGTTTGTAGGGATTTCCAGCCAGGAAGTCAATATTCAAAGTAGAATACGTTAATGAAGAGAGTCCTACAGGTATCTCTGAGAAAATGTATTACATGGTTTATTGACCTCTCTGTACACAGCTCAGGCTTTAGGAAGACTCCATTTTTT
>JAACNH010000685.1:0-42516 GCA_019447015.1 Hymenochirus boettgeri
CAGTCACCCCACAAACAGAACCAGTCACCCCACAAACAGAACCAGTCCCCCCAATGAACCTGACACCATTTCCCCACCTAATGGTGAAATCTCATTTTGGATTCTCAGTCTTTCCTTTGATGTTGAAAGGTGAAACCCAATAAATTGAGACAATCTGGACAGTCACCTCAATCACAGCTGACAGAGAGTCGGTCGATTGTCTATCACCGATTGGCCAATATTATCGGACACATGGAATCATTATGAATAACAGATTTTAATTGGATAAGATTGATTGTGATATGTCCAGGAACAGACGCAGGCAGTGAGGTAATGGTAGAGGGATGGAGAAGATAAGGAGAAGGTAGGTAGGAGAGGGAGTAGATGGTAGAGGGATGGAGAAGATAAGGAGCAGGTAGGTAGGAGAGGGAGTAGATGGTAGGGGGATGGAGAAGATAAGAAAAGCTGGATGAGTTTCTACAAACAAGGAATGTTACAAGTTACTGGGATTGATACATAAAGTAGAGTTGGGAAAGGGTTTGTCACTGTGAGAACGGTAAAGCTATGGAAATGTCTTCCAGTGGACGTTGTTATGGCAGGTTCATTGGTCAGTTTAATAAAAAGCTGGATGAGTTTCTACAAACAAGGAATGTTACACGTTACTGGGATGATAACATAAGTAGAGTTGGGAAAGGGTTTGTCACTGTGAGAACGTGTAAAGCTTAGGAACTGTCTTCCAGTGGACGTTGTTATGGCAGGTTCATTGGTCAGTTTAATAAAAGCTGGATGAGGTTCTACAAAAAGGAATGTTACAAGTTACTGGTATTGATACATAAAGTAGAGTTGGGAAAGGGTTTGTCACTGTGAGAACGGTAAAGTATGGAACTGTCTTCCAGTGGACGTTGTTATGGCAGGTTCATGTGTCAGTTTAATAAAAAGCTGGATGTAGTTTCTACAAACAAGGAATGTTACAATTACTGGTATTGATACATAAAGTAGAGTTGGGAAAGGGTTTCACTGTGAGAACGGAAAGCTATGGAAATGTCTTCCAGTGGACGTTGTTATGGCAGGTTCATTGGTCGTTTATAAAAAGCTGGATGAGTTTCTACAAACAAGGAATGTTACAAGTTACTGGGATTGATACATAAAGTAGAGTTGGGAAAGGGTTTGTCACTGTGAGAACGGTAAAGCTATGGAACTGTCTTCCAGTGGACGTTGTTAAGGCAGGTTCATTGGTCAGTTTAATAAAAAGCTGGATGAGTTTCTACAAACAAGGAATGTTACAAGTTACTGGTATTGATACATAAAGTAGAGTTGGGAAAGGGTTTGTCACTGTGAGAACGGTAAAGCTATGGAACTGTCTTCCAGTGGATGTTGTTATGGCAGGTTCATTGGTCAGTTTAATAAAAAGCTGGATGAGTTTCTACAAACAAGGAATGTTACAAGTTACTGGTATTGATACATAAAGTAGAGTTGGGAAAGGATTTTTCACTGTGAGAACAGTAAAGCTATGGAACTGTCTTCCAGTGGACGTTGTTATGGCAGGTTCATTGGTCAGTTTAATAAAAAGCTGGATGAGTGTCCTGTCTGCGTGTGTCTATCCTTTTTTCTACAAACAAGGATGTTACAAGTTACTTGGATTGATACATAACGTAGGAGGTGTAAAGGTTTTTCACTGTGAAGACGTAAAGCTATGGAACTGTCTTCCAGTACGTTGTTATGGCAGGTTCATTGGTCAGTTTAATAAAAGCGGATGAGTTCTCTACAAACAAGGAATGTTACAATTACTGGTATTGATACTAAGTAGAGTTGGGAAAGGGTTTGTCACTGTGAACGGTAAAGCTATGGAACTGTCTCCAGTGGACGTTGTTATGGCAGGTTCATTGGTCAGTTTATAATAAAATGGATGAGTTTCTACAAACAAGGAATGTTACAAGTTACTGGGATTGATACATAAAGTAGAGTGGGAAGGGTTGTCACTGTGAGAAGGTAAGCTATGGAACTGTCTTCCAGTGGACGTTGTTATGCAGTTTCATTGTCTTTAATAAAGCTGGATGAGTTTCTACAAACAAGGAATTTTACAAGTTACTGGTATTGATACATAAGAGAGTTGGGAAAGGTTTCCACTGTGAGAACGGTAAGGCTATGAACTGTCTTCCAGTGGATTTTGTTATGGCAGGTTCATTGGTCAGTTTATAAAAAGCTGTGAGTTTCTACAAACAAGAATGTTACAAGTTCTGGATGATACATAAAGTAGAGTTGGGAAAGGGTTTGTCACTGTGAGAACGGTAAAGCTAGGGAACTGTCTTCCAGTGGACGTTGTTATGGCAGGTTCATTGGTCAGTTTAATAAAAAACTGGATGAGTTTCTACAACAACAAGGAATGTTACAAGTTACTGGTATTGATACATAAAGTAGAGTTGGAAAGGGTTTGTCACTGTGAGAACGGTAAAGCTATGGAACTGTCTTCCAGTGGACGTTGTTATGGCAGGTTCATTGGTCAGTTTAATAAAAAGCTGGATGAGTTTCTACAAACAAGGAATGTTACAAGTTACTGGGATACATAAAGTAGAGTTGGAAAGGGTTTGTGTCACTGTGAGACGGTAAAGCTATGGAACTGTCTTCAGTGGAGTTGTTATGGCAGGTTCATTGGTCAGTTAATAAAAAGCTGGATGAGTTTCTACAAACAAGGAATGTTACAAAGTTACGGGATATGATACATAAAGTAGTTGGGAAAGGGTTTGTCACTGTGAGAACGGTAAAGCTATGGAACTGTCTTCCAGTGGACGTTGTTATGGCAGGTTCATTGGTCAGTTTAATAAAAGCTGGATGAGTTTCTACAAACAAGGAATGTTACAAGTTACTGGTATTGATACATAAAGTAGAGTTGGGAAAGGGTTTGTCACTGTGAGAACGGTAAAGCTATGGAACTGTCTTCCAGTGAGCGTTGTTATGGCAGGTTCATTGGTCAGTTTAATAAAAAGCTGGATGAGTTTTCTACAAACAAGGAATGTTACAAGTTACTGGTATTGAATACTAAAGTAGAGTTGGGAAAGGGTTTGTCACTGTGAGAACGGTAAAGCTATGGAACTGTCTTCCAGTGGACTTTGTTATGGCAGGTTCATTGGTCAGTTTATTAAAAACTGTTGAGTTTCTACAAACAAGGAATTTTACAAGTTCTGGTATTGATACATAAGTAGAGTTGGGAAAGGGTTTGTCACTGTGAGAACGGTAAAGCTATGGACACTGTCTTCCAGTGGACGTTGTTAGGCAGGTTCATTGGTAGTTTAATAAAAGCTGGATGAGTTTCTACAACAAGGATGTTACAAGTTACTGGTATTGATACATAAAGTAGAGTTGGGAAAGGGTTTGTCACTGTGAGAACGGTAAAGCTATGGAACTGTCTTCCAGTGGCGTTGTTATGGCAGGTTCATTGGTCAGTTTAATAAAAGCTGAGTGAGTTTCTACAAACAAGGAATGTTACAAGTTACTGGATTGATACATAAAGTAGAGTTGGGAAAGGGTTGTCACTGTGGAGACGGTAAAGCTATGAACTGTCTTCCAGTGGTGTTGTTATGGCAGGTTCATTGGTCAGTTTAATAAAAAGCTGGATGAGTTTCTACAAACAAGGAAGTTACAAGTTACTGGGATTGATACATAAGTAGAGTTGGGAAGGGTTTGTCACTGTGAGAACGGTAAAGCTATGGAACTGTCTTCCAGTGGACTTGTTATGGCAGGTTCATTGGTCAGTTTAATAAAAAGCTGGATGAGTTTCTACAAACAGAATGTTACAAGTTACTGGTATTGATAACAAAGTAGAGTTGGGAAAGGTTTTTCACTGTGAGAACGGTAAAGCTATGGAACTGTCTTCCAGTGGACGTTGTTTATGGCAGGTTCATTGGTCAGTTTAATAAAAAGCTGGATGAGTTTCTACAAACAAGGATGTTCAAGTTACTGGATTGATACATAAAGTAGAGTTGAAAGGGTTTGTCACTGTGAGAACGGTAAAGCTATGGAACTGTCTTCCAGTGGACTTGTTTATGGCAGGTTCATTGGTCAGTTTAATAAAAACTGGATGAGTTTCTACAAACAAGGATGTTACAAGTTACTGGTATTGATACATAAAGTAGAGTTGGGAAAGGGTTTGTCACTGTGAGAACGGTAAAGCTATGGAACTGTCTTCCAGTGACGTTGTTATGGCAGGTTCATTGGTCAGTTTAATAAAAAGCTGGATAGTTTCTACAAACAAGGAATGTTACAAGTTACTGGTATTGATACATAAAGTAGAGTTGGGAAAGGGTTTGTCACTGTGAGAACGTAAAGCTATGGAACTGTCTTCCAGTGGACGTTGTTATGGCGGTTCATTGGTCAGTTTAATAAAAGCTGGATGAGTTTCTACAAACAAGGAATGTTACAAGTTACTGGATTGATACATAAAGTAGAGTTGGGAAAGGGTTTGTCACTGTGAAACGGTAAAGCTATGGAACTGTCTTCCAGTGGACGTTGTTATGAGGTTCATTGGTCAGTTTAATAAAAAGCTGGATGATGTTTCACAAACAAGGAATGTTACAAGTTACTGGTATTGATACATAAAGTAGAGTTGGGAAAGGGTTGTGTCACTGTGAGAACGGTAAAGCTATGGAACTGTCTTCCAGTGGACGTTGTTATGGCAGGTTCTTGGTCAGTTTAATAAAAAGCTGGATGAGTTTCTACAAACAGGAATGTTACAAGTTTACTGGTATTGATACATAAAGTAGAGTTGGGAAAGGGTTTGTCACGGTGAGAAGGTAAAGCTATGGAACTGTCTTCCAGTGGACGTTGTTATGGCAGTTCATTGGTCAGTTTAATAAAAGCTGGATGAGTTTCTACAAACAAGGAATGTTACAAGTTACTGGTATTGATACATAAAGTAGAGTGGGAAAGGGTTTGTCACTGTGAGAACGGTAACTATGGAACTGTCTTCCAGTGGACGTTGTTATGGCAGGTTCATTGGTCAGTTTATAAAAAGCTGGATGAGTTTCTACAAACAGAGAATGTTACAAGTTACTGGTATTGATACATAAAGTAGAGTTGGAAAGGGTTTGTCACTGTGAGAACGGTAAAGCTATGGAACTGTCTTCCAGTGAGTTGTTATGGCAGGTTCATTGGTCAGTTTAATAAAAAGCTGGATGAGTTTCTACAAACAAGGAATGTTACAAGTTACTGGGATTGATACATAAATTAGAGTTGGGAAAGGGTTTGTCACTGTGAGAACGGTAAAGCTATGGAACTGTCTTCCAGTGGACGTTGTTATGGCAGGTTCATTGGTCAGTTTAATAAAAGCTGGATGAGTTTCTACAACAAGGAATGTTACAAGTTACTGGTATTGATACATAAAGTAGAGTTGGGAAAGGGTTTGTCACTGTGAAAACGGTAAAGCTATGGAACTGTCTTCCATTGGACGTTGTATGGCAGGTTCATTGGTCAGTTTAATAAAAAGCTGGATGAGTTTCTACAAACAAGGAATGTTACAAGTTCTGGATTGATACATAAAGTAGAGGTGGAAAGGGTTTGTCACTGTGAGACGGTAAAGCTATGGAACTGTCTTCCAGTGGACGTTGTTTTGGCAGGTTCATTGGTCATTTTTAATAAAAAGCTGGATGAGTTTCTACAAACAAGGAATGTTACAAGTTACTGGTATTGATACATAAAGTAGAGTTGGGAAAGGGTTTGTCACTGTGAGAACGGTAAAGCTATGGAACTGTCTTCCAGTGGACGTTGTTTGGCGGTTCATTGGTCAGTTTAATAAAAGCTGGATGAGTTTCTCCAAACAAGAAATGTTCAAGTTACTGGTATTGATACATAAAGTAGAGTTGGGAAAGGGTTTGTCACTGTGAGAACGTAAAGCTATGGAACTGTCTTCCAGTGGACGTTGTTGATGGCAGGTTCATTGGTCAGTTTAATAAAAAGCTGGATGAGTTTCTACAAACAAGGAATGTTACAAGTTACTGGTATTGATACATAAAGTAGAGTTGGGAAAGGGTTTGTCACTGTGAGAACGGTAAAGTATGGAACTGTCTTCCAGTGGACGTTGTTATGGCAGGTTCATTGGTCAGTTTAATAAAAAGCTGGATGAGTTTTCTACAACAGAAGGTTACAAGTTCCTGGGATTGATACATAAAGTAGAGTTGGGAAAGGGTTTGTCACTGTGAGAACGGTAAAGCTATGGACTGTCTTCCAGTGGACGTTGTTATGGCAGTGTCATTGGTCAGTTTAATAAAAAGCTGGATGAGTTTCTACAAACAAGGAATGTTACAAGTTACTGGATTGATACATAAAGTAGAGTGGGAAAGGGTTTGTCACTGTGAGACGGTAAAGCTATGGAACTGTCTTCCAGTGGACGTTGTTATGGCAGGTTCATTGGTCAGTTTATAAAAAGCTGGATGAGTTTCTACAAACAAGGAATGTACAAGTTACTGGTATTGATACATAAAGTAGATTGGGAAAGGTTTTGTCACTGTGAGACGGTAAAGCTATGGAACTGTCTTCCAGTGGGACGTTGTTTATGGCGGTCATTGGCAGTTTAATAAAAAGCTGGAGGAGTTTCTACAAACAAGGAATGTTACAAGTTACTGGATTGATACATAAAGTAGATTGGGAAAGGGTTTGTCACTGTGAGAACGGTAAAGCTATGGAACTGTCTTCCGTGGACGTTGTTATGGCAGGTTCATTGGTCAGTTTAATAAAAAGCTGGATGAGTTTCTACAAACAAGGAATGTTACAGTACTGGTATTGATACATAAAGTAGAGTTGGGAAAGGGTTTGTCACTGTGAGAACGGTAAAGCTATGGAACTGTCTTCCAGTGGACGTTGTTATGGCGGTTCTTGGTCAGTTTAATAAAAACTGGATGAGTTTCTACAAACAAGGAATGTTACAAGTTACTGGATTGATACATAAAGTAGAGTTGGGAAAGGGTTTTCATTGTGAGACGGTAAAGCTATGGAACTGTCTTCCGTGGACGTTGTTATGGCAGGTTCATTGGTCAGTTTAATAAAAAGCTGGATGAGTTTCTACAAACAAGGAATGTTACAAGTTACTGGTATTGATACATAAAGTAGAGTTGGGAAAGGGTTTGTCACGGTGAGACGGTAAAGCTATGGAACTGTCTTCCAGTGGATGTGTTGTGGCAGGTTCATTGGTCAGTTTTAAAAAGCTGGATGAGTTTCTACAAACAAGGAATGTTACAAGTTACTGGATTGATACATAAAGTAGAGTGGGAAAGGGTTTGTCACTGTGAGAACGGTAAAGCTATGGAACTGTCTTCCAGTGGACGTTGTTATGGCAGTCATTGGTCAGTTTATAAAAACTGGATGAGTTTCTACAACAAGGAATGTTACAAGTTACTGTATTGATACATAAAGTAGAGTTGGGAAAGGGTTTGTCACTGTGAGACGGTAAAGCTATGGAACTGTCTTCCAGTGGATTTTGTTATGCAGGTTCATTGGTCAGTTTAATAAAAGCTGATAGTTTCTACAAACAAGGAATGTTACAAGTTACTGGATTGATACAATAAGTAGAGTTGGGAAAGGGTTTGTCACTGTGAGAACGGTAAAGCTATGAACTGTCTTCCAGTGGACGTTGTTTATGGCAGGTTCATTGGTCAGTTTAATAAAAAGCTGGATGAGTTTCTACAAACAAGGAATGTTACAAGTACTGGTATTGATACATAAAGTAGAGTTGGGAAAGGGTTTTGTCACTGTGAGAACGGTAAAGCTATGGAACTGTCTTCCAGTGGACGTTGTTATGGCAGGTTCATTGGTCAGTTTAATAAAAAGCTGGGATGAGTTTCTACAAACAAGGAATGTTACAAGTTACTGGGTTGATACATAAAGTAGAGTTGGGAAAGGGTTTGTCACTGTGAGAACGGTAAAGCTATGGAACTGTCTTCCAGTGGACGTTGTTATGGCAGGTTCATTGGTCAGTTTAATAAAAAGCTGGATGAGTTTTCTACAAACAAGGAATGTTACAAGTTACTGGATTGATACATAAAGTAGAGTTGGGAAAGGGTTTGTCACTGTGAGAACGGTAAAGCTATGGAACTGTCTTCCAGTGGACGTTGTTATGGCAGGTTCATTGGTCAGTTTAATAAAAGCTGGATGAGTTTCTACAAACAAGGAATGTTACAAGTTACTGGTATTGATACATAAAGTAGAGTTGGAAAGGGTTTGTCACTGTGAGAACGGTAAAGCTATGGAACTGTCTTCCAGTGGACGTTGTTATGGCAGGTTCATTGGTCAGTTTAATAAAAAGCTGGATGAGTTTCTACAAACAAGGAATGTTACAGTTACTGGTATTGATACATAAAGTAGAGTTGGGAAAGGGTTTGTCACTGTGAGAACGGTAAAGCTATGGAACTGTCTTCCAGTGGACGTTGTTATGGCAGGTTCATTGGTCAGTTTAATAAGCTGGATGAGTTTCTACAAACAAGGAATGTTACAAGTTACTGGATTGATACATAAATAGAGTTGGGAAAGGGTTTGTCACTGTGAGAACGGTAAAGCTATGAAACTGTCTTCCAGTGGACGTTGTTATGGCAGGTTCATTGGCAGTTTAATAAAAAGCTGGATGAGTTTCTACAAACAAGGAATGTTACAAGTTACTGGATTGATACATAAAGTAGAGTTGGGAAAGGGTTGTCACTAGAACGGTAAAGCTATGAACTGTCTTCCAGTGGATTTGTTATGGCAGGTTCATTGGTCAGTTTAATAAAAAGCTGGATGAGTTTCTACAAACAAGGAATGTTACAAGTTACTGGGATTGATACATAAAGTAGAGTTGGGAAAGGTTGTTGTCACTGTAGAACGGTAAAGCTATGGAACTGTCTTCCAGTGGACGTTGTTTAGGCAGGTTCATTGGTCAGTTTAATAAAAAGCTGGATGAGTTTCTACAAACAAGGAATGTTACAAGTTACTGGTATTGATACATAAAGTAGAGTGGGAAAGGGTTTGTCACTGTGAGAACGGTAAAGCTATGGAACTGTCTTCCGTGGACTGTTTATGGCAGGTTCATTGGTCAGTTTAATAAAAACTGGATGAGTTTCTACAAACAAGGAATGTTACAAGTTACTGGATTGATACATAAAGTAGAGTGGGAAAGGGTTTGTCACTGTGAGACGGTAAAGCTATGGAACTGTCTTCCAGTGGACGTTGTTATGGCAGGTTCATTGGTCAGTTTTATAAAAGCTGGATGAGTTTCTACAAACAAGGAATGTTACAAGTTACTGGTATTGATACATAAAGTAGAGTTGGGAAAGGGTTTGTCACTGTGAGACGGTAAAGCTATGGAACTGTCTTCCAGTGGACGTTGTTATGGCAGGTTCATTGGTCAGTTTAATAAAAAGCTGGATGAGTTTCTACAAAACAAGGAATGTTACAAGTTACTGGTATTGATACATAAAGTAGAGTGGGAAAGGGTTTGTCACTGTGAGAACGGTAAAGCTATGGAACTGTCTTCCAGTGGACGTTGTTATGGCAGGTTCATTGGTCAGTTTAATAAAAAGCTGGATGAGTTTCTACAAACAAGGAATGTTACAAGTTACTGGTATTGATACAAAAGTAGAGTTGGGAAAGGTGTTGTCACTGTGAGACGGTAAAGCTATGGAACTGTCTTCCAGTGGATTTGTTATGGCAGGTTCATTGGTCAGTTTAATAAAAAGCTGATGAGTTTCTACAAACAAGGAATGTTACAAGTTACTGGATTGATACATAAAGTAGAGTTGGGAAAGGGTTTGTCACGTGAGAACGGTAAAGCTATGGAACTGTCTTCCAGTGGACGTTGTTATGGCAGGTTCATTGGTCAGTTTAATAAAAAGCTGGATGAGTTTCTACAAACAAGGAATGTTACAAGTTACTGGTATTGATACATAAAGTAGAGTTGGAAAGGGTTTGTCACTGTGAGAACGGTAAAGCTATGGAACTGCTTCCAGTGGACGTTGTTATGGCAGGTTCATTGGTCAGTTTAATAAAAAGCTGGATGAGTTTCTACAAACAAGGAATGTTACAAGTTACTGGATTGATACATAAAGTAGAGTTGGGAAAGGGTTTGTCACTGTGAGAACGGTAAAGCTATGGAACTGTCTTCCAGTGGACGTTGTTATGGCAGGTTCATTGGTCAGTTTAATAAAAAGCTGGATGAGTTTCTACAAACAAGGAATGTTACAAAGTTACTGGATTGATACATAAAGTAGAGTTGGGAAAGGGTTTGTCACTGTGAGAACGGTAAAGCTATGGAACTGTCTTCCAGTGGACTTGTTATGGCAGGTTCATTGGTCAGTTTAATAAAAGCTGGATGAGTTTCTACAACAAGGAATGTTACAAGTTACTGGTATTGATACATAAAGTGAGTTGGAAAGGGTTTGTCACTGTGAGAACGGTAAAGCTATGGAATGTCTTCCAGTGGACGTTGTTATGGCAGGTTCATTGGTCAGTTTAATAAAAATGGATGAGTTTCTACAAACAAGGAATGTTACAAGTTACTGGTATTGATACATAAAGTAGAGTTGGGAAAGGGTTTGTCACTGTGAGAACGGTAAAGCTATGGAACTGTCTTCCAGTGGACGTTGTTATGGCAGGTTCATTGGTCAGTTTAATAAAAGCTGGATGAGTTTCTACAACAAGGAATGTTACAAGTTACTGGTATTGATACATAAAGTAGAGTTGGGAAAGGTTTGTCACTGTGAGAACGGTAAAGCTATGGAACTGTCTTCCAGTGGACGTGTTATGGCAGGTTCATTGGTCAGTTTAATAAAAGCTGGATGAGTTTCTACACAAACAAGGAATGTTACAAGTTACTGGTATTGATACATAAAGTAGAGTTGGGAAAGGGTTTGTCACTGTGAGACGGTAAAGCTATGGAACTGTCTTCCAGTGGACGTTGTTAGGCAGGTTCATTGGTCAGTTTAATAAAAGCTGGATGAGTTTCTACAAACAAGGAATGTTACAAGTTACTGGTATTGATACATAAGTAGAGTTGGGAAAGGGTTTGTCACTGTGAGAACGGTAAAGCTATGGAACTGTCTTCCAGTGGACGTTGTTATGGCAGGTTCATTGGTCAGTTTAATAAAAAGCTGGATGAGTTTCTACAAACAAGGAATGTTACAAGTTACTGGATTGATACATAAAGTAGAGTTGGAAAGGGTTTGTCACTGTGAGAACGGTAAAGCTATGGAACTGTCTTCCAGTGGACGTTGTTGGCAGGTTCATTGGTCAGTTTAATAAAAAGCTGGATGAGTTTCTACAAACAAGGAATGTTAAAGTTACTGGATTGATACATAAAGTAGAGTTGGGAAAGGGTTTTCACTTGAGAAGGTAAAGCTATGGAACTGTCTTCCAGTGGACGTTGTTATGGCAGTTCATTGGTCAGTTTAATAAAAAGCTGGATGAGTTTCTACAAACAAGGAATGTTACAAGTTACTGGATTGATACATAAGTAGAGTGGGAAAGGGTTTGTCACTGTGAGAACGGTAAAGCTATGGAACTGTCTTCCAGTGGACGTTGTTATGGCAGGTTCATGGTCAGTTTAATAAAAAGCTGGATGAGTTTCTACAAACAAGGAATGTTACAAGTTACTGGTATTGATACATAAAGTAGAGTTGGGAAAGGGTTTGTCACTGTGAGAACGGTAAAGCTATGGAACTGTCTCCAGTGGAGTTGTTATGGCAGGTTCATTGGTCAGTTTATAAAAAGCTGGATGAGTTTCTACAACAAGGAATGTTACAAGTTACTGGTATTGATACATAAAGTAGAGTTGGGAAAGGGTTTGTCACTGTGAGAACGGTAAAGCTATGGAACTGTCTTCCAGTGGACGTTGTTATGGCAGGTTCATTGGTCAGTTTAATAAAAAGCTGGATGAGTTTCTACAAACAAGGAATGTTACAAGTTACTGGTATTGATACATAAAGTAGAGTTGGGAAAGGGTTTGTCACTGTGAGAACGGTAAAGCTATGGAACTGTCTCCAGTGGACGTTGTTATGGCAGGTTCATTGGTCAGTTTAATAAAAACTGGATGAGTTTCTACAAACAAGGAATGTTCAAGTTACTGGATGATACATAAAGTAGAGTGGGAAAGGGTTTGTCTGTGAGAACGGTAAAGCTATGGAACTGTCTTCCAGTGGACGTTGTTATGGCAGGTTCATTGGTCAGTTTAATAAAAAGCTGGATGAGTTTCTACAAACAAGGAATGTTACAAGTTACTGGTATGATACATAAAGTAGAGTTGGGAAAGGGTTTGTCACTGTGAGAACGGTAAAGCTATGGAACTGTCTTCCAGTGGACGTTGTTATGGCAGGTTCATTGGTCAGTTTAATAAAAGCTGGATGAGTTTCTACAAACAAGGAATGTTACAGTTACTGGATTGATACATAAAGTAGAGTTGGGAAAGGGTTTGTCACTGTGAGAACGGTAAAGCTATGGAACTGTCTTCCAGTGGACGTTGTTATGGCAGGTTCATTGGTCAGTTTATAAAAAGCTGGATGAGTTTCTAACAAACAAGGAATGTTACAAGTTACTGGTATTGATACATAAAGTAGAGTTGGGAAAGGGTTTGTCACTGTGAGACGGTAAAGCTATGGAACTGTCTTCCAGTGGACGTTGTTATGGCAGGTTCATTGGTCAGTTTAATAAAAAGCTGGATGAGTTTCTACAAACAAGGAATGTTACAAGTTACTGGTGATACATAAAGTAGAGTTGGGAAAGGGTTTGTCACTGTGAGAACGGTAAAAGCTATGGAACTGTCTTCCAGTGGACGTTGTTATGGCAGGTTCATTGGTCAGTTTAATAAAAAGCTGGATGAGTTTCTACAAACAAGGAATGTTACAAGTTACTGGTATTGATACATAAAGTAGAGTTGGGAAAGGGTTTGTCACTGTGAGAACGGTAAAGCTATGGAACTGTCTTCCAGTGGACGTTGTTATGGCAGGTTCATTGGTCAGTTTAATAAAAAGCTGGATGAGTTTCTACAACAAGGAATGTTACAATTACTGGGTTGATACATAAAGTAGAGTTGGGAAAAGGGTTTGCCACTGTGAGCGGTAAGCTATGGAACTGTCTTCCAGTGGAGTTGTTATGGCAGGTTCATTGGTCATGGTATTGATACATAAAGTAGAGTTGGGAAAGGGTTTGTCACTGTGAGTACGGTAAAGCTATGGAACTGTCTTCCAGTGGATGTTGTTATGGCAGGTTCATTGGTCAGTTTAATAAAAAGCTGGATGAGTTTCTACAAACAAGGAATGTTACAAGTTACTGGGATTGATACATAAAGTAGAGTTGGGAAAGGGTTTGTCACTGTGAGAACGGTAAAGCTATGGAACTGTCTTCCAGTGGACGTTGTTATGGCAGGTTCATTGGTCAGTTTAATAAAAAGCTGGATGAGTTTCTACAAACAAGGAATGTTACAAGTTACTGGGATTGATACATAAAGTAGAGTTGGGAAAGGGTTTGTCACTGTGAGTACGGTAAAGCTATGGAACTGTCTTCCAGTGGATGTTGTTATGGCAGGTTCATTGGTCAGTTTAATAAAAAGCTGGATGAGTTTAGGGAGAAGGCAGATGATTAGCGTTACTGATCTAGGCATAAAGGCAGGTACATGATATAAAGGCAGGCTGAATAAGGGTAGATAGCGAAAGGCAGGTACTGTGATATTTATAGGCAGGTACTGATATAAAGGCAGGTACTGATATACAGACTGATATAAAGGCAGGTAACTGTTATAAAGGCAGGACGAATAGGCGGACTGAAGTTATAAAGGCGTAGGATTACTATGATATAAAAGGCAGGTACTGGTATAAAGGCAGGTACTGATATAAAGGCCGGTACTGATATAAAGTTTGAGAAGAATAACGTCTTTTACGAAGTAATAGTTACTTACCGTAAGTAAAAAGTTAAGGTTAGGACCCAGCAGAATAAGCAAACCGTGACGTGGTGACTGGGCTTAAAATAATTTGGCAAGTTATTGAACTAATTGCTTTAATTTATCCAGAGAGAAGGCAGGCTTTTTTAGTCACATTACAATAGTAAAGTAAAATGTAAGCAAATTAGTTGGATGTGCACTAAGAGTCTATTTTTTTGTATATATTTATATTATTTGGTCACTAGTTGCACTGTGTGTGGATGTTATATTCCAGCTTTGTATATATTTTGGAATGATAACGAACTTGGAATATGGGCATAAATGCCCATTTTTCAAGTCAAGAGCCCAGGAAGCGATTTTTATTCATTGGCAAACAATAATAATTAGTTGTTCAGAACTGATCACTGCCTTATTGCTCTCTGCCCCCATTTTTAAGTAGAGAAAAAAATCATTTTGGGAATGGAACATTGAGTTCCATTCACAAATAGTATAGTAAGCTATCGCACAGTTCAGTACCTCCACCAGACCACCAATGAAGGTTGGGGAAAGACTTAAAGGACACCCCAGTGGAAGAGGAATTTCTCTGACATCAACGGGGTCTCCCTTACTGCTCGACCCTTCCCTGTATGATCCGGCAAGTCATTAGTTAATTTCTTTGGATACACTTATTGGTTTCCGGCGAAAGCAATGGGGGATCAAGGTGAGTAGGGGAGCACTTGAAATGTGTATCCGATCCCTGACATTATTTTTTCAGGCTGAGATATCCAGCACTTATGCTGTCGTGCTTGGCCATATAGACCACCCAGCGTATGTGCTTAGCACTGAAGGGATTAAAGCCGCACTTTGTTTAGATTGTATTGTCTGAAGAATGTGTCAAACAGACACAAAACACAGACACTGAAAGATCACTGTTATATTGCTTGTGAAGGTCTCATCATCCAGGTCATGGAAGAAGAATCTTCAATAAACACCATATCCTGTCTGCTTTAAACCGAACAACACACTGAGGCAACAATTGGTACATCCAAAAGACCCAATACCCAAACACAAGAAAAGCGACATCATATACGCAGTGCAGTGCAGTGAAGAATGACATTGTATATGCAGTGCAGTGCAGTGAAGAATGCTCTGATTTGTATGTGGGGGAGACCAAACAGCAACTGCATCAACGTATGGCCCAGCACAGAAGAGCCAATTCCTCGGGTCAGGACTCAGCCGTGTACCTGCATCTTAAGGATAAAGGACATACCTTTGAAGATTGTAATGTTAACATACTGGCGAAGGAACGTGACTGGTTCAAGAGAGGTGTTAAGGAGGCCATTTATGTGAAATAAAGAAACCAAGCCTAAATAGAGGTGGGGGGTTCGAACCAACTGTCTGCCATGTACAATGCTGTTTTAACACCTTACTCTGGGCGTTCCTATAACACCTCTTAGCCACTATCCAATCACGCCCTTAACACTTGGCTGTGATATGCTAATTGGGATTTTCCAGGGTACATAATTGCCACAGATTACAGATAGGATTAAAGAATTGAGGTTTAAATATGATAATGGGGTGGTAGAGAGGTAGTATAGAGAAGAGGAGGCATATATATCAAATTGTGTCTATTAATAATATAGAATAATCTAAAAAAACATACATGCATAGTATGATATGATTAGTGTACTAAAATTATTTCCAAATGATCCACATGTCTGGACTATACATTTAAAAGGTTACTTTATGTTTGTATGATAGAAAAAACAATAAAGATGGAGGGTGTGTGTATTTATGTTAAACAAGGGTTAAAGCCAAATTTAAAAGACAAAATAACTATGGGATAAATTATATGGCTGAAGCCATTAAGGTAGTCGTTCACAGCCGGGTAATTACAGGCCTGTAAGTTTAACTTCAGTGGTGGGGAAGATCCTGGAAAGTTAATAAGGGATCATGTTCTAGAGTATGTTTCAAGGACTGACATTATAAGTAGTAACACAGCATGGATTTAGAGGAATAGATCTTGTCAAACTAACTTGCTTGGCTTTTATGAGGAAGTAAGTAGAAATTTAGACTCTGGTATAGCAGTAGATGTAGTTTTTTGGATTTTGCAAAGGCTTTTGATACAGTCCCCCATAGGCGACTAATGTATAAGCTAAGGTCTGTTGGTCTGGGAGTCACATTTGTACATGGATGAGAAAATTGGTTAATGAATAGGATGCAGAGAGTAGTTGTTAATGGGGGCTTCATCATTATGGACTAAAGTGCTAAGTGGGGTGCCACAGGGTTCTGTGTTGGGGCCACTTCTATTTAATCTATTTATTAATGATTTGGAAGTGGGTATTGTCAGCAAGGTTTCTGTGTTTGCTGACGACACAAACTTTGTTGACTATTAAAAACTTCAGAGGATGTGCAATCGTTGCAAGGGATCTAGATAGATTGTCACATTGGCTGCTAATGGCAGATGAGATTCAATGTTGATAAATGTAAGGTGATGCATTTTGGGCTTAAAAATCCTTGTGCTACTTACACTATAAATGGCTCTGTGTTAAGTGAATCCCTGTTGGAAGAGAGTTTTGGTGGATAACAAACTTAAAGGTAGCAAGCAGTGCCAGGCGGAACAGCCAGAGCCAGACATTGTATTGTCTTTATTAAAGAGAGGTATGGATTCAAGGGAGGAGGAAAATGCAACTTTGGAATCCTGTGTACAAAAAGGACATCTTTGAAATGGAAAGGGATCAGATAAGGGCAACTAAATTAATAAGGGGATTGGGGGAGCTTGAATATGAAGAGAGACTGGAAAGTTACAATTATGTACGTTGGAGAACAGGCACTTGCGTGGGGATATGATTACTGTGATAAATACATTAAGGGCCATACTAAACTATCTGGGGCATTGTTCACCAATAGAAATGTCAGAGGACACAAGGACATCCCTTAAGACTGAAGAAAAAAGGTTTAGGGTTCAAGTTGGGAAAGGGTTTTTCACTGTGAGAACGGTAAAGCTATAGAACTGTCTTCCAGTGGGCGTTGTTTGGCAGGTTCATTGGTCAGTTTAATAAAAAGCTGGATGAGTTTCTACAAACAAGGAACGTTAAAAGTTACTGGTATTGATATATAAAGTAGAGTTGGAAAGGGTTTGTCACTGTGAGAACGGTAAAGCTATGGAACTGTCTTCCAGTGGACGTTGTTATGGCAGGTTCATTGGTCAGTTTAATAAAAGACTGGATGAGTTTTCTGCAAACAAGGAATGTTACAATTTATGGTATTGATATATAAAGTAGAGTTGGGAAAGGGTTTGTCACTGTGAGAACGGTAAAGCTATTGGAACGTCTTCCAGTGGACGTTGTTTTGGCAGGTTCATTGGTCAATTTAATAAAAAGCTGGATGAGTTTCTGCAAAACGGAATGTACAATTTACTGGTATTGATATATAAAGTAGAGTTGGGAAAGGGTTTGTCACTGTGAGAACGGTAAAGCTATGGAACTGTCTTCCAGTGGACGTTGTTATGGCAGGTTCATTGGTCAGTTTAATAAAAAGCTGGATGAGTTTTCTGCAAACAAGGAATGTTACAATTTATTGGTATTGATACATAAAGTAGAGGTTGATCCAGGGAAATTTCCGATTGCCACTTGGAGTCAGGAAGGAATTTTTTCCCCTTCATAAACTTGGTGTTTTTTTTTTTTTGCCTTCCTCTGGATCAACAGTTAGGCAGGAAATGAGGATATTGCTAGATTGGGTTGGACTGGATGGACGATTTCTTTATTCAACCTAAATACTATACTATTTGAAGCAATATAGATGGACTGCACTGTATGAAAGGAAAACTGCTGCTGATCCTGGAATATAAATGATCTGTGCTTCCAGTCTTAAGTAAAAATCACATCTTCATTATCCATTAATTATACAGCAAAATAAGTAACAGCAAGTTAAAAAGCCTTACGCGTCGGACGTCATAGGCATTAACTCTCTCCTTCCGTAGCTTCCTTTTCTAGGCAGCTGGAGTAGGGGTAGCCACCCCTACCCTTTGATCTTAACCATTAAGAGGCCTTATTATATAGCGGGAAGGGAGAGATGAGCATTGGCTAAGACTCCTTGCAAGGGTCTCTACATACCAATACAATGCATAAAATCCAACATACAAAATGTGTACAAAATGTGAATTTCCATTAAAAACATCCTAAAGTGTGCCTCTGTATAAGGACACTCCACCCACCCCTGAAGGAAAAAGGGAAGATACAAACCATGTATCAGAAAACCCCATATAATTATCTTCCATGGGGGAGTGCAGTCCGAAGCACAAAACAATAGTTTAACAACTGTACATAGTAGGAAATGTATCAATTCTGGGTTATGTCACCTATTTGGTTTAGACCTGTAGGGTTCTAGTGTCCATGAGGAATATCCATTGGGATTCTGATTTTGATGGTCTGGCTCCGTTTTATGGGGGATGCTTGTGTGATACCCTGTATCTGGATGCTTCTACCTTTCCATACAGTATCGTAACTAGGAATCATGGGCCTCCAGCAAAACTATGAGGGCCCCTACTGTGCTTCATCCACAGTGGTTTTCTGGGAGGAGGCTATATCTGTCATAGGAAAAATAAGATGGGGCCCCTTTGGCTCATGGGCCCCTCTGCAGATGCTTCCCCTGCTCCCCTCTAATTACGTCCCTGTTTTCATACTACTCTATCACATGTCTGTATATGGCGAGCAAGATGGCTTCTTCATTATTGTTTCTAATATCTTGTAGGTGTTCCTTGTATGGTCTTTAAGAGGGCGTGTTATGCATCCAATATACTGAATTGCACTAACTGCATGATTAGGTAAACCACGTGATTCGACTTGCAGTTTATATATGTTTTAAATGAAAAACCTTGCCATTGGCTGTATGATATGATTGTTTTATTTGCACGCATAAGTCTCACTTCAGACTTATACCCATTCCATTGTATCTGTATCTTACCCTCTTGATTAGATTATAAGCTCTACGGGGCAGGGAAATCCTTTCCTTTTGAGAAAAGGCTCCAGAACTTATATATATTTATATAATTAATATATTTATCTACTGAACTATTTATCTATTTGTTCCCCTTGTATAACTTTATTGTATTTTTGTTTTTGTACAGCGCTGCGTTTCATAAATAAAACTATACATGCATACATACATACATACATACATACATACATACATACATACATACATACAAGGCATCATTTTGAATATGTAGTGCAGTTTTTGAATCTCATTTATTAAAGTTTATAAAATGGCAACTAAATAATAAGAGAAACAGAGTGGGTTGAGTTTGTGGCAGATTAAATAGTAAGGGGTAAGTGGTGATTGCATAGGGATATGATCACTTTGACAAATAATTAATGAACCATATAAAAGTCTTTGCTGCATTTCTCACCAGTAATAATTTTAGAGGATATGCGGACATCTGTTAAGATTAAATGAAAGGTAAATTGTTGTAACTGTCTTCCAGAGATAAGTTAATGACAAGTTCATAACTAGCTTAAAGAGTGGGCTGGATAAGTTCTAGAATTGAAAAGATGTTGAAAATTACTGGTATTTAACATGGACTTAGGTATTATATATTTAGATGTATTCAACCTCAATACTATGTACTATGAACTGTTATACAGACATTATGGGTAGGGTATAAAGGTTGGACTAGATGGACGTATGTCTTTACACAAGCTCCAATACTATGTTACTATGTAACTGTTATCAGACATTATGGGTAGGGTATAAAGGTGGACTAGATGGATGTATGTCTTTATACAACCTCCAAACTATATTACTATGTAACTGTTATACAGACATTATGGGTAGGGTATAAAGGTTGGACTAGATGGATGTGTTCTTTATACAATCTCCAATACTATGTTTCCATGTAACTGTTATACAGACATTATGGGTAGGGTATAAGGTTGGACTAGATGGATGTATGTCTTTACAACCTCCAATACTATGTTACTATGTAACTGTTATACAGACATTATGGGTAGGGTATAAAGGTTGGACTAGATGGATGTATTCTTTATACAACCTCCAATACTATGTTACTATGTAACTGTTTACCGACATTATGGGTAGGGTATAAAGGTTGGACTAGATGGACGATGTCTTATACAACTCCAATACTATGTTATATATGTAACTGTTAGACAGACATTATGGGTAGGGTATGAAGGTTGGACTAGATGGACGTATGTCTTTATACAACCTCTAATACTATGTTATATGTAACTGTTATACAGACTTATGGGTAGGGTATAAAGGTTGGAATAGATGGACAATTGTCTTTATACACCTCCAATACTATGTTACTATGTAACTGTTATACAGACATTTGGGTAGGATATAAAGGTTGGACAGATGTATGAATGTCTTTATTCAACCTCCAATACTATGTTACTATGTACTGTTATACAGACATTATGGGTAGGGTATAAAGGTTGGACTAGATGGACATATGTCTTTATACAACCTCCAATACTATGTTACTATGTAACTGTTATATGAAATTATGGGTAGGGTATAAAGGTGGACTAGATGGACTATGTCTTTATATAACCTCCAATACTATGTTACTATGTAACTGTTATACAGACATTATGGGTAGGGATAAAGGTTGGACTAGATGGACATATGTCTACAGTATATAATCTCAATACTTGTCTATGAACTGTTATACAGACATTATGGTGGGTATAAAGGTTGGACTAGATGGACGTATGTCTTTATACAACCTCCAATACTATGTTACTATGTAACTGTTTACTACAGACATTATGGGTAGGGTAAAAAGGTTAGACTAGATGGACGTATGTCTTTATACAACCTCAATACTATGTTTACTAGTAACTGATTACAGACATTATGGGTAGGGTATAAAGGTTGGACTAGATGGACGATGTCTTTATACAACCTCCAATACTATTTACTATGTAACTGTTATACAGACATTATGGGTAGGGGTAAAAGGCTAGACTAGATGGACGTATGTCTTTATACAACCTCCAATACTATGTTACTATGTAACTGTTATACAGACATTATGGGTAGGGTATAAAATGTTGGGTTAGATGGACGTATGTCTTTATACAACCTCCAATACTATGTTACTATGTAACTGTTATACAGACATTATGGGTAGGGTATAAAGGTTGGACTAGATGGACGTATGTTTTATACAACCTCCAATACTATGTTACTATGTAACGTTATACAGACATTATGGGTAGGGTATAAAGGTTGGACCAGATGTATGTATGTCTTTATTAACCTACATTACTATGTTATTTGTGATGTAACATGGAGATGATTAGTCTACGATTTCTTTTCTAGAGATATTGAAATCAGTAATTTGAACCCACGACATCGGATTGGTAGGATCAGTGGCAATGATTACTTTCTTTCTTAATAAAATATAAGTTTTAAAAGATGAAAAAAAGTAATTTTAAAGGGCACATCCACCCCCAAAACTGAAGTCCAGGAAAAGAAGACTCCAAGCTGTCTGTGAGGCTTCTGATCCACGCCAATTCCTTGACCTCATCAAGGTCTGGAGCATGCACAGTACCACCATACACACACACACACCATCCGGATCATCCTCAGCCATCATTGCACCTAACATGAAATCCTTTGGGGTAGGTAAGTAACCCCTGCCCGCCCCTTATATTTCATTGAAACCCTCCCCCGATCCGTACTTACAGAGCCTTCTCTCTCACAGCGTTTCTAGTGACGTCAACCGCGTTTGTGATTGGCTGCCTCTCAGCCACTGGAGAGATGGATGTGTTAGTAGAAATGTGGGGACTTTTTAAAAGAATTAAGCCACGGTTGGGGGTGGGTTTAGGGGTCGGAAATGCCCTTTAACTTTCATTGCATTTTTGTTGGGGGGGGGGGGGGGGGGGTTAACTGTTTTTTTTTTTTTAAATGGTCTATTAAGATCTCTAGATTCTGTATATTTCAGGGGACGGGACACATGCTAAACCTACATCTCGTATCATTTCACTTGTGTGAAGGGGCTTTATTTTTTAAAAATGTAAATTACAATGAATTATCTATATTATTCCTACCGGGTGTAGCCATATAGACTAAGAATTGAGCAGTAGGTACTGTGGTCTTGGATGAGTGATCCCCAATAAATCCAGCAATGTTCATTTCCCACACAGGAGTAATTGGGAACTGGTTCTCTGGTACCTGATAATATCTGGAACACATTCATCACAGCCGTTCGTGGATCCCCACAGGAGTCATAGATATGGTATCCCGAGTCTGATTGGGTAACAAATCTGGATTTTTATTGGTTTGTTCAATGGCAAATCGAAAATCCAAAAAGAGTTTTACATTCTGATAACTGGGGCTGAGATTAGGAATATTCAGATCATTGAAATGTTTATCAATAAGAAAACACAGAAAAGGTAAATCAAACATTGCTTCAAAGTTTCTATTGTGGGTCAGTTATTTCGCAATCAGTTTTATGACTGATTAAAGTTATCTGTTTGTGGGCACTTATATAGTCACATTGGTTACAATCACCAATAAAGATACACTGACTGTATATTGCAAGTAAAAATGAACTACAGTTGTTGTTCAAAATGATTCAACCCCCAATGCTGTAAAGGGTTTTAGGGAATTCAGTGTACATTTGTAAATTTGTTCAGAATGAAATCTTACAAGGACTTTTAAAGAACCAAATGCAACTAAAATAACTAATTGTTTTTTGTAATACGTATTAAAGTTTTTGTTTTGATTTCTTCATTGACACAATGATTCAACCCTTTAAAGACGACCACTCCTAAGAACAGAGGTTCATTCAACAATGTGGATGTCATCGAGAGCAGCAATCAAGCATAATAAGCACCAATCAGGCAGATTTACAATGACTGTGATACTTAGCTCCTTCTAGACATTTACTGGTGTGTTTACAAACATGGTGAAGTCAAGAGAATGGTCCAGGAAGAAAGAGAAGTGGTGATTTCTCTTCACAGGAAGGGCAATGGCTATAAGAAGATTGCAAAGATGTTAAACATACCAAGAGACCCCATAGGAAACATCATTGGCAAATTCAAGGCATGGGCAGTGGGGGTGAATAATTTTGAACACAACTGTAATGCCCACACACAACCATTGGTGAATAAAAAACAATTACAAATAAACTTACTATATAACCATTGTGAAGGAGACATATATCACATATATGTCCAGCTTTAAGTTTTAGTGTCAATTACATGAAAAATGTCATTTTACTGTCTTTACTATATTTTAGTTGTTTTATCCTTCTAACCTTGATATTCAATATTATATGATATGCTCAGCTCTTGGTATCCTACTCAACTGATAAACATAGATATCATACGCTTAGCTCTGCTAGATGAATGTACAAGAGGAATCTCTCCACAAGGACAAATATTTGTGATGTATGACGCTTCACAGACGACTCCTGGAGAAGAAGCTACAATGGCCTAAATAAGCAAATTAATGACCCTTGCCACACTAATTGTGCCAATCAACACCCCCACCTCATAACCCGTGGTAACTACAATAAAGCAGAAGAAGCATTTTTTTTCATACTGAACAGCTCGTGTCAGTGTGGTTCTTTATAGTTTCTTCTCGCCTAGGCTGTTCTATCAATGGATAACTAATTAGGAAGGGAACAGTTCAGTGCAGGGTTTCTCAAGACTGTGCCTGGGCACACTGGTGTGACTAAGAGAAGACAGAAGTGTTAAAATATATAATATTTTCATCAATATGTACTTACATTTTTGTTATTTTGTACCCTAGAAATATATATTGTGAACAGTACACTCTACACTGCATGATTTGAATAAAACCAATAAAATTAAAGGAGAATGCTTGTGAAGGTTCTCATTCATCAGGTCATGGTATATCTGTTGTATTCAATAGATCAACTGGACTTGAAATGTAGTTCTTGAAGACGTTTCGCTAGTCATCCGACCTGGCTTTCTCAATTCAGAATGACTTGTACAAGAATCTGTGGCAATTATGTACCCTGGAAAATCCCAATTAGCATATCAGACCAGGTGTTAAGGGTGTTTTGATTAGATAGTGGCTAAGAGGTGTTATAGGAAGCCCAGAGTAAGGTGTTAAAACAGCATTGTACATGGCAGACAGTTGTGTGTGAACCCCCCCACCTCTATTTAGGCTTGGTTTCTTTATTTTCACATAAATGGCCTCCTTAACACCTCTCTTGAACCAGTCACGTTCCTTCGCCAGTATGTTAACATTACAAATGCATAAACTATGAACATGGGATAAATTATAAACATAGGATTTTAATAACTTGCTTTCAGCAAGTGTTTTTTTCTTGTGGTACACCTGTGTTCTAAAATTGTAATTAACCAATTTTATGCACTTAAAGTTAAAAGTTCAACATCCTGAAAAAACACACCCACGCACAGTGGCCAATAGAAAGTAAGCTGTCCTGGAGACACGGAAGAAGGAGATCAGTACAGTTTACGATCTCTCTCTTTGTGACCCATTATCAATCAGTGAAAGCTATTAAGAAGTGGGGTCAAGTGCAGCCTTATATCTACCATCAAAGCTACCTTTCTCCCCCTGCTAATGCTGTTATCTCTATGTTTATTACAGAGCAGGGAGGGGGGATCAAGTCACAGGGATTGATGACAGTCCAAGTAGGAGTAGAGGAATGCAATCACGTATTGTTCTAACTGGTGTATCTCAGGACAGAGAGGGAATCTGAAAAAAGTGAAGACACTCTGGGGGTTGTGGGGAATTATAGAACACATGGAAAGAAAGAAAAAAAAGTTCATTTTCCCACTATAGATGCCCTTTAAGCCTGTTAAGAACTGGATGAAGTATCTGTGTGTATGGGCAGTGTCAGACCACACCCCCTAACCTCCGTCACATGCTTCCTTGCTGCATCTGTCCTGTAAAAGGATTGGCTAGAGATTATGAATGGGTGTGACCAACTGTAACAAGTTTGTGCCATAGCTAAGGACTGAGCATGTGCAAGCATAATGGTCGTTGACCAAACTGTCTGATATTAGAATGCTGAGAAGTAAAGCACAAACCATATGTTATTTAGGTAAATTTCCCAGCGCCTGTATCAAAATGAGAGGTAAGACACAGATTACTGGTTTTATATCAAGGTGTCCTGACTTCTGGTTCAGTTTTTGTTCTGTGGCTTTAGTTGCCCTTTAAGTGCATAAAATGTGGTTAATTACAATTTTAGAACACAGTGTACCACAAGAAAAAAACACTTGCTGAAAGCAAGTTATTAAAATCCCTATGTTTATAATTATCCCATGTTCATCAGTTTATGCATTTGAACATTTAATGATTGTATTTGTCTGTAGGTTACAAGGAACGACAGTTCGCACCAATACACATTTTGTGTATTTGACATTTTCTGCTCAGACCAATAGATGGTGATGTTGACAGGGGTAGTTTGTTACCTATCTATACACATGTGTATAAGTGTTAAAAATCCTTTTGGCTTAGCATATGAATAACAAAGAACAAGAAACAGCTGTGGATAGATAGGGCACACCCTAACAAATACTAGTCATTGTAGATCGTTCAAATAAAAGACCTTTATTAGTGCAAATGGCCAAATAGGAGAAGCATTAATAGTAATAGTAATAAAGTGCAAGTTCTTGTGCAAAGACTGGGGAAATATACACATAATAGTTATGATAACCGGTATATCCATTCACTCATTATATATAGATCAACCTAATAGTTTAACCTGTAGTGGCAACATTTCACTAACCACAGGTAAATAATAACAGGTCATTCAGGGTAAAGCATATAGTCACAGCATAACCCGCCCCACATAGTACAGAGTAGTCAACAACATATAAATAAAGGCAATGGGCAGCAAGGCATAGATCAGTGGCAGATCAAAAATGCAACCCCGAGGTATAAAGAGGCAGAGAGAGCAGCTAAATAGGTACAGCATGTACACGTTTTCATCCAACCACGGACTTTCTCAACAAGGATGCTTCTCCTATTTGGCCATTTGCACTAATAAAGATCTTTTTATTTGAACGAACTACAATTGACTAGTATTTGTTAGGGTGTGCCCTATCTATCCACAGCTGTTTCTTATTCTTGTATATTTGTGGAAGGAGCACCCCTATTTCTCTAGGGTACATATCCCTTTATTTCCTTATAGTGCCTGATTACACCAAGGTTCTTTTGATCTAAACATATGTTCAGCTTTAGATTTTACTTACAAAACGCAAAACAAGTCCGCCACTTCCATATATCTTTAAATTTGTCAGCTGAGTAATGAGCCATCATCACCCCTCCAATAATAATATCTCCATCTTGTCTATATTCATGTTCTATAACCATTTTAATGCTTTCCAGGTAACAAGCAGGATTGATGGTTTGTAATGTAGATCTATAAGGTCCAATAAAACTAACTATAAGATATATCAGCACTTTAACATGATTAGAAGTTACCATATATTTCAGAATTGCAAAACTGTAGAGCACAATGTACCATAACATAAGTTATGGGTATCTCCCCAGCAGTCAGTAGTACAGAGTGACACAGGGGATAGAGGATTCAGCTTCATCTGTAGATCAGATTAAGTGACCTGGATAATCCAACCAACATTATATAGAGAGCAGAGAGGGATCTGTACAGTTACAGGCACAGGGGATCAGAGTTCCACCTCAAGGTTTACTAGAATTAATTTAGTTAATAACAGAGGTAAATGAACTCAGCACTTTACTCTATTTTCTGATCCCAAGGATATTGTGTGTTTTTTCTTTCTCAATTGGAATTTGATGATAAAAAGTATCTACACTGACATGTGTTCATTCATAAAATAATCATAATATATTCATAGCAATATTTTCCTATTTCCATTATACAGGATTTTTTAACAACATTTCCTTACTAGCCGTTCACTTAGTATAGTATAGTATATAATATTTGAGGTTGAATAAAGACATATGTCCATCCAGTACAACCCATCTAGCAATATCCTCATTTCCTGCCTAACTGTTGATCCAGAGGAAGGCAAAAAACCCCACCAAATTTATGAAGGGGGAAAAATTCCTTCCTGACTCCAAGGTCAAATCGGAAATTTCCCTGGATCAACTCTACTTTATGTATCAATCCCAGTAACTTGTAACATTCCTTGTTTGTAGAAACTCATCCAGCTTTTTATTAAACTGACCAATGAACCTGCCATAACAACGTCCACTGGAAGACAGTTCCATAGCTTTAACCGTTCTCACAGTGACAAACCCTTTCCCAACTCTACTTTATGTATCAATCCCAGTAACTTGTACATTCCTTGTTTGAGAAACTCATCCGCTTTTTATTAAACTGACCAATGAACCTGCCATAACAACATCCACTGGAAGACAGTTCCATAGCTTTACCATTCTCACCGTGACAAACCCTTTCCCAACTCTACTTTATGTATCAATCCCAGTAACTTGTAACATTCCTTGTTTGTAGAAACTCATCCACTTTATTAAACTGACCAATGAACCTGCCATAACAACGTCCACTGGAAGACGTTTCCATAGCTTTACCGTTCTCACAGTGACAAACCCTTTCCCAACTCTACTTTATGTATCAATACCAGTAACTTGTAACATTCCTTGTTTGTAGAAACTCATCCAGCTTTTTATTAAACTGACCAATGAACCTGCCATAACAAACGTCCACTGGAAGACAGTTCCATAGCTTTAACCGTTCTCACAGTGAAAACCCTTTCCCAACTCTACTTTATGTATCAATACCAGTAACTTGTAACATTCCTTGTTTGTAGAAACTCATCCAGCTTTTTATTTAAAACTGACCAATGAACCTGCCATACAACATCCACTGGAAGACAGTTCTATAGCTTTACCGTTCTCACGTGACAAACCTTTCCCAACTCTACTTTATGTATCAATACCAGTAACTTGTAACATTCCTTGTTTGCAGAAAATATCCAGCTTTTTATTAAACTGACCAATGAACCTGCCATAACAACGTCCACTGGAAGACAGTTCCATAGCTTTAACCGTTCTCACAGTGACAAACCCTTTCCCAACTCTACTTTATGTATCAATACCATAATTTGTAACATTGCTTGTTTTGTAGAAACTCATCCAGCTTTTTATTAAACTGACCAATGAACCTGCCATAACAACGTCCACTGGAAGACAGTTCCATAGCTTTACCGTTCTCACAGTGACAAACCCTTTCCCAACTCTACTTTATGTATCAATACCAGTAACTTGTAACATTCCTTGTTTGTAGAAACTCATCCAGCTTTTTATTAAACTGACCAATGAACCTGCCATTACAACGTCCACTGGAAGACAGTTCCATAGCTTTACCGTTCTCACAGTGACAAACCCTTTCCCAACTCTACTTTATGTATCAATACAGTAACTTGTAACATTCCTTGTTTGTAGAAACTCACCAGCTTTTTATTAAACTGGCCAATGAACCTGCCATAACAACGTCCACTGGAAGACGTTCCATAGCTTTACCGTTCTCACAGTGACAAACCCTTTCCCAACTCTACTTTATGTATCAATCCCAGTAACTTGTAACATTCCGTTTGTAGAAACCCATCAGCTATTTAGTAAACTGACCAATGAACTTGCCATAACAACGTCCACTGGAAGACAGTTCCATAGCTTTTACCGTTCTCACAGTGACAAACCCTTTCCAACACTACTTTATTTATCAATACCAGTAACTTGTAACATTCCTTGTTTGTAGAAACTCATCCAGCTTTTTATTAAACTGACAATGAACCTGCCATAACAACGTCCACTGGAAGACAGTTCCATAGCTTTACCGTCTCACAATGACAAACCCTTTCCCAACTCTCTTTATGTATCAATACCAGTAACTTGTAACATTCCTTGTTTTGTAGAAACTCATCCAGCTTTTTATTAAACTGACCAATGAACCATAACAACGTCCACTAGAAGACGTTCCATAGCTTTACCGTTCTCACAGTGAAAAACCCTTTCCCAACTCTACTTTATGTATCAATACCAGTAACTTGTAACATTCCTTGTTTGTAGAACTCATCCAGATTTTTTTAAACTGACAATGAACCTGCCATAACAACGTCCACTGGAAGACAGTTCCATAGCTTTACCGTTCTCACAGTGAAAAACCCTTTCCCAACTCTACTTTATGTATCAATACCAGTAACTTGAACATCCTTGTTTGTCGAAACTCATCCAGCTTTTTATTAAACTGACCAATGAACCTGCCATAACAACGTCCACTGGAAGACAGTTCCATAGCTTTAACCGTTCTCACAGTGACAAACCCTTTCCCAACTCTACTTTATGTATCAATACCAGTAACTTGTAACATTCCTTGTTGTAGAAACCCTCCAGCTTTTTTTAAACTGACCAATGAACCTGCCATAACAACGTCCACTGGAAGACAGTTCCATAGCTTTACCGTTCTCACAGTGATAAACCCTTTCCCAACTCTACTTTATGTATCAATACCAGTAACTTGTAACATTCCTTGTTGTAGAAACTCATCCAGCTTTTTATTAACTGACCAATGAACCTGCCATAACAACGTCCACTGGAAGACAGTTTCCATAGCTTTACCGTCTCACAGTGAAAAACCCTTTTCCCAACTCTACTTTATGTATCAATCCCAGTAACTTGTAACATTCCTTGTTTGTGAAACTCATCCAGCTTTTTATTAAACTGACCAATGAACCTGCCATTAACAACGTCCACTGAAAGACAGTTCCATAGCTTTACCGTTCTCACAGTGACAACCCTTTCCCAACTCTACTTTATGTATCAATACCAGTAACTTGTAACATTCCTTGTTTGTAGAAATCATCCAGCTTTTTATATTAAACTGACCAATGAACCTGCCATAACAACGTCCACTGGAAGACAGTTCCATAGTTTACCGTTCTCACAGTGACAAACCCTTTCCCAACTCTACTTTATGTATCATACCAGTAACTTGTAACATTCTTGTTTGTAGAAACTATGTTATCCATAACAGCTAAATTCGCTAAACATTACTTAGTTTGTAGAAACTCCCATCCAGCATTATTAAACTGACCAATGAACTGCCATAACAAAACGCCACTGGAAGACAGTTCCATAGCTTTACCGTTTCTCACAGTGACAAAACCTTTCCCAACACTACTTTATTTATCAATCACCAGTAACTTGTAACATTCCTGTTTAGATAAAAATCATCCAGTTTTTATTAAACTGACCAATGAACCTGCCATAACAACGTCCACTGGAAGACAGTTCCATAGCTTTACCGTTCTCACAGTGACAAACCCTTTCCCAACTCTACTTTATGTATCAATACCCAGTAACTTGTAACATTCCTTGTTTGTAGAAACTCATCCAGCTTTTTATTAAACTGACAATGAACGCTCCATAACAACGTCCACTGGAAGACAAGTTCATAGCTTTACCGTTCTTACAGTGACAAACCTTTCCCAACTCTACTTTATGTATCAATACCAGTAACTTGTAACATTCCTTGTTTGTAGAAACTCATCAGCTTTTTATTAAACTGACCAATGAACCTGCCATAACAACGTCCACTGGAAGACAGTTCCATAGCTTTACCGTTCTCACAGTGACAAACCCTTTCCCAACTCTACTTTATGTATCAATCACAGTAACTTGTAACATTCCTTGTTTGTAGAAACCATCCAGTTTTATTATAAACTGACCAATAACTGCCATAACAACGTCCACTGGAAGACAGTTCCATAGCTTTACCGTTCTCACAGTGACAAAACCCTTTCCCAACTCTACTTATTTATCAACCAGTAACTTGTAACATTCCTTGTTTGTAGAAACTCATCCAGCTTTTTATTAAACTGACCAATGAACCTGCCAAACAACGTCCACTGGAAGACAGTTCCATAGCTTTACCGTTCTCACAGTGACAACCCTTTCCCAACTCTCTTTATGTATCAATACCAGTAACTTGTAACATTCCTTGTTTGTAGAAACTCATCCAGCTTTTTATTAAACTGACCAATGAACCTGCCATAACAACGTCCACTGGAAGACAGTTCCATAGCTTTACATTCTACAGTGACAACCCTTTCCCAACTCTACTTTATGTATCAATACCAGTAACTGTAACATTCCTTGTTTGTAGAAACTCATCCAGCTTTTTTTAAACTGACCAATGAACCTGCCATAACAAACGTCCACTGGAAGACAGTTCCAAGCTTTACCGTTCTCACAGTGACAAACCCTTTCCCAACTCTACTTTATGTATCAATACCAGTAACTTGTAACATTCCTTGTTGTAGAAACTCATCCAGCTTTTTATTAAACTGACCAATGAACCTGCCATAACAACGTCCACTGGAAGACAGTTCCATAGCTTTACCGTTCTCACAGTGACAAAACCCTTTCCCAACTCTACTTTATGTATCAATCCAGTAACTTGAACATTCCTTTGTTGTAGAACAAATCACTCCAGCTTTTTATTAAACTGACCAATGAACTGCCATAACAACGTCCACTGGAAGACAGTTCCATAGCTTTACCGTTCTCACAGTGACAAACCTTCCCACATCTACTTTATGTATCTAACCAGTAACTTGTAAATTCTTGTTGTGAGAAACTCATCCAGCTTTTATTAAACTGACCAATGAACCTTGCCATAACAAGTCCACTGGAAGACAGTTCCATAGCTTTAACCGTTCTCACAGTGACAAACCCTTTCCCAACCTACTTTATTATCAATACCAGTAACTTGTAACATTCCTTGTTTGTAGAAACTCCATCCCGCTTTTTATTAAACTGACCAATGAAACTGCCATAACAACGTCCACTGGAAGACAGTTCCAAGCTTTACCGTTCTCACAGTGACAAAACCTTTCCCAACTCTACTTTATGTATCAATACCAGTAACTTGAACATTCCTTGTTTGTAGAAACTCATCCAGCTTTTTATTAAACTGACCAATGAACCTAAACAACGTCCACTGAAGAACAGTTCCATAGCTTTAACCGTTCTCACAGTGAAAAACCCTTTCCCAACTCTATCTTATGTATCAATACATAATTGTAACATTCCTTGTTTGTAG
Organism: Hymenochirus boettgeri; assembly: GCA_019447015.1. Taxonomy (NCBI): domain Eukaryota; kingdom Metazoa; phylum Chordata; class Amphibia; order Anura; family Pipidae; genus Hymenochirus; species Hymenochirus boettgeri. The sequence goes on from JAACNH010000685.1 coordinate 31,926, forward strand.
AAACTCATCCAGTTTTTTTAAACTGACCAATGACACACTGCCTACAACGTCCACTGGAAGACAGTTCCATAGCTTTACCGTTCTCACAGTGAAACCCTTTCCCAACTCTACTTTATGTATCAATACCAGTAACTTGTAACATTCCTTGTTTGTGAAACTCATCCAGCTTTTTATTAAACGACCAATGAACCTGCCATAACAACGTCCACTGGAAGACAGTTCCATAGCTTTACCGTTTCTAAGTGACAAACCCTTTCCCAACTCTACTTTATGTATCAATACCAGTAACTTGTAACATTCCTTGTTTGTAGAAACCCATCCAGCTTTTTATTAAACTGACAATGAACTGCCATAACAACGTCCACTGGAAGACAGTTCCATAGCTTTACCGTTCTCTCACAGTGAAAACCCTTTCCCAACTCTACTTTATTTATCAATACCAGTAACTTGTAACATTCCTTGTTTTAGAAACTCATCCAGCTTTTTATTAACACCGACAGTTCCAGTATACTAACCGTTCTCACAGTGACAAACCCTTTCCCACTCTACTTTATGTATCAATACCAGTAACTTGTAACATTCCTTGTTTGTAGAAACTCATCCAGCTTTTATTAAACTGACCAATGAACCTGCCATAACAACGTCCACTGAAGACAGTTCCATAGCTTTACCGTTCTCACAGTGACAACCCCTTTCCCAACTCTACTTATTTTCAAACCCAGTAACTTGTAACATCCTTGTTTGTAGAAACTCATCCGCTTTTTATTAAACTGACCAATGAACCTGCCATAACACACGTCACTGGAAGACAGTTCCATAGCTTTAACCGTTCTCACAGTGACAAACCCTTTCCCAACTCTACTTATGATCAATACCAGTAACTTGTACATTCCTTGTTTGTAGAAACTCTCCAGCTTTTTATTAAACTGACCAATGAACCTGCCATAACACGTCCACTGGAAGACAGTTCCATAGCTTTACCGTCTCACAGTGACAAACCCTTTCCCAACTCTACTTTATGTATCAATACCAGTAACTTGTAACATTCCTTGTTTGTAAACTCATCCAGCTTTTTATTAAACTGACCAATGAACCTGCCATAACAACGTCCACTGGAAGACAGTTCCATAGCTTACCGTTCTCACAGTGACAAACCCTTTCCCAACTCTATTTATGTATCAATCCAGTAACTTGTAACATTCCTTGTTTGTAGAAACTCATCCAGCTTTTTTAAACTGACCAATGAACCTGCCATAACAACGTCCACTGGAAGACAGTTCCATAGCTTTTACCGTTCTCACAGTGACAAACCCTTTCCCAACTCTACTTTATGTATCAATCCCATAACTTGTAACATTCCTTGTTTGTAGAAACTCATCCAGCTTTTTATTAAACTGACCAATGAACCTGCCATAACAACGTCCACTGGAAGACAGTTCCATAGCTTTAACCGTTCTCACAGTGACAAACCCTTTCCCAACTCTACTTTATTGTATCAATACCAGTAACTTGTAACATTCCTTGTTTGTAGAAACTCATCCAGCTTTTTATTAAACTGACCAATGAACCTGCCATAACAACGTCCACTGGAAGACAGTTCCATAGCTTTACCGTTCTCACAGTGACAACCCTTTCCCAACTCTACTTTATGTATCATACCAGTCCTTGTAACATTCCTTGTTTGTAGAAACTCATCCAGCTTTTTATTAAACTGACCAATGAACCTGCCATAACAAACGTCCACTGGAAGACAGTTCCATAGCTTTACCGTTCTCACAGTGACAAACCCTTTCCCACCTCACTTTATGTATCAATCCAGTAACTTGTACATTCCTTGTTTGTAGAAACTCATCCGCTTTTATTAAAACTGACCAATGACCCTGCCATAACAACGTCCACTGGAAGACAGTTCCATAGCTTTAACCGTTCTCACAGTGACAACCCTTTCCCAACTCTACTTTATGTATCAATCCCAGTAACTTGTAACATTCCTGTTTTGTAGAAACTCATCCAGCTTTTTATTAAACTGACCAATGAACCTGCCATAACAACGTCCACTGGAAGACAGTTCCATAGCTTTAACCGTTCTCACAGTGACACCCTTTCCCAACTCTACTTTATGTATCAATACCAGTAACTTGTAACATTCCTTGTTTGTAGAAACTCATCCAGCTTTTTATTAAACTGACCAATGAACCTGCCATAACAACGTCCACTGGAAGACAGTTCCATGCTTTACCGTTCTCACAGTGACAAACCCTTTCCCAACTCTACTTTATGTATCAATCCCAGTAACTTTGTAACATTCCTTGTTTGTAGAAACTCATCCAGCTTTTTATTAAACTGACCAATGAACCTGCCATAACAACTCCCCTGGAAGACAGTTCCATAGCTTTACCGTTCTCACGTGACAAACCCTTTCCCAACTCTACTTTATGTATCAATCCCAGTAACTTGTAACATTCCTTGTTTGTAGAAACTCATCCAGCTTTTTATTAAACTGACCAATGAACCTGCCATACAACGTCCACTGGAAGACAGTTCCATAGCTTTACCGTTCTCACAGTGACAAACCCTTTCCCAACTCTACTTATGTATCAATCCCAGTAACTTGTAACATTCCTTGTTTGTAGAAACTCATCCAGCTTTTTATTAAACTGACCAATGAACCTGCCATCAACCGTCCACTGGAAGACAGTTCCATAGCTTTACCGTTCTCACAGTGACAACCCTTTCCCAACTCTACTTTATGTATCAATACCAGTAACTTGTAACATTCCTTGTTTGTAGAACTCATCCAGCTTTTTATTAAATGACCAATGAACCTGCCAAACAACAACGTCCACTGGAAGACAGTTCCATAGCTTTACCGTTCTCACAGTGACAAACCCTTTCCCAACTCTACTTATGTTCAATCCCAGTAACTTGTAACATTCCTTGTTTGTAGAAACTCATCCAGCTTTTTATTAAACTGACCAATGAACCTGCCATAACAACGTCCACTGGAAGACAGTTCCATAGCTTTACCGTTCTCACAGTGACAAACCCTTTCCCAACTCTACTTTATGTATCAATACCAGTAACTTGTAACATTCCTTGTTTGTAGAAACTCATCCGCTTTTTATTAACTGCCAATGAACCTGCCATAACAACGTCCACTGGAAGACAGTTCCATAGCTTTAACCGTTCTCACAGTGACAAACCCTTTCCCACACTCTACTTTATGTATACATCCCAGTAACTTGTAACATTCCTTGTTTGTAGAAACTCATCCAGCTTTTTTTAAACTGACCAATGAACCTGCCATAACAACGTCCACTGGAAGACAGTTCCATAGCTTTACCGTTCTCACAGTGACAAACCCTTTCCCAACTCTACTTTATGTATCAATACCAGTAACTTGTAACATTCCTTGTTGTAGAAACTCATCCAGCTTTTTATTAAACTGACCAATGAACCTGCCATAACAACGTCCACTGGAAGACAGTTCCATAGCTTTACCGTTCTCACAGTGACAAACCCTTTCCAACTCTACTTTATGTATCAATACCAGTAACTTGTAACATTCCTTGTTTGTAGAAACTCATCCAGCTTTTTATTAAACTGACCAATGAACCTGCCATAACAACGTCCACTGGAAGACAGTTCCATAGCTTTACCGTTCTCAGTGACAAACCCTTTCCCAACTCTACTTTATGTATCAACCCAGTAACTTGTAACATTCCTTGTTTGTAGAAACTCATCCAGCTTTTTATTAAACTGACCAATGAACCTGCCATAACAACTCCACTGGAAGACAGTTCCATAGCTTTACCGTTCTCACAGTGACAACCCTTTCCCACCTCTACTTTATGTATCAATACCAGTAACTTGTAACATTCCTTGTTTGTAAAACTCATCCAGCTTTTTATTAAACTGACCATGAACCTGCCATAACAACGTCCACTGGAAGACAGTTCCATAGCTTTACACGTTCTCACAGTGACAAACCCTTTCCCAACTCTACTTTATGTATCAATCCCAGTAACTTGTAACATTCCTTGTTTGTAGAAACTCATCCAGCTTTTTTATTAACTGACCAATGAACCTGCCATAACAACGTCCACTGGAAGACAGTTCCATAGCTTTACGTTCTCACAGTGACAAACCCTTTCCCAACTCTACTTTATGTATCAATCCCAGTAACTTGTAACATTCCTTGTTTGTAGAAACTCATCCACTTTTTATTAAACTGACCAATGAACCTGCCATAACAACGTCCACTGGAAGACAGTTCCATAGCTTTACCGTTCTCACAGTGACAAACCTTTCCCAACTCTACTTTATGTATCAATCCCAGTAACTTGTAACATTCCTTGTTGTAGAAACTCATCCAGCTTTTTATAAAACTGACCAATGAACCTGCCATAACAACTCCACTGGAGACAGTTCCATAGCTTTACCGTTCTCACAGTGACAAACCCTTTCCCAACTCTACTTTTAGGTATCAATACCAGTAACTTGTAACATTCCTTGTTTGTAGAAACTCATCCAGCTTTTTATTAAACTGACCAATGAACCTCCATAACAACACGTCCACTGGAAGACAGTTCCATAGCTTTACCGTTCTCACAGTGACAACCCTTTCCCACTCTACTTTATGTATCAATCCCAGTAACTTGTAACATTCCTTGTTTGTAGAAACTCATCCGCTTTTTATTAAACTGACCAATGAACCTGCCATAACAACTCCACTGGAAGACAGTTCCATAGCTTTACCGTCTCACAGTGAACAACCCTTTCCCAACTCTACTTTATGTATCAATACCAGTAACTTGTAACATTCCTTGTTTGTAGAAACCTCATCCGCTTTTTATAAACTGACCAATGAACCTGCCATAACAACGTCCACTGGAAGACAGTTCCATAGCTTCCGTTCTACAAGTGACAAACCCTTTCCCACTCTACTTTATGTATCAATCCCAGTAACTTGTAACATTCCTTGTTTGTAGAAACTCATCCAGCTTTTTATTAACTGACCAATGAACCTGCCATAACAACGTCCACTGGAAGACAGTTCCATAGCTTTACCGTTCTCACAGTGACAAAACCCTTTCCCAACTCTACTTATATGTATCAATACCAGTAACTTGTAACATTCCTTGTTTGTAGAAACTCATCCAGCTTTTTATTAAACTGACCAATGAACCTGCCTAACAACGTCCACTGGAAGACAGTTCCATAGCTTTACCGTTCTCACAGTGACAACCCTTTCCCAACTCTACTTTATGTATCAATCCCAGTAACTTGTAACATTCCTTGTTTGTAGAAACTCATCCACTTTTATTAAACTGACCAATGAACCTGCCATAACAACTCCACTGGAAGACGTTCCATAGCTTTACCGTCTCACAGTGACAAACCCTTTCCCAACTCTACTTTATGTATCAATCCCAGTACCTTGTAACATTCCTTGTTTGTAGAAACTCTCCAGCTTTTTATTAAACTGACCAATGAACCTCACCATAACAACGTCCACTGGAAGACAGTTCCATAGCTTTACCGTCCTCACAGTGACAAACCCTTTCCCACCTCTACTTTATGTATCAATCCAGTAACTTGTAACATTCCTTGTTTTGTAGAAACTCATCCAGCTTTTTATTAAACTGACCAATGAACCTGCCATAACAACGTCCACTGGAAACAGTTCCATAGCTTTACGTTTCACAGTGACAAACCCTTTCCCAACTCTACTTTATTTATCAATACCAGTAACTTGTAACATTCCTTGTTTGTAGAAACTCATCCAGCTTTTTATTAAACGGACCAATGAACCTGCCATAACAACGTCCACTGGAAGACAGTTCCATAGCTTTACCGTTCTCACAGTGACAAACCCTTTCCCAACCCTACTTTATGTATCAATCCCAGTACATGTAACATTCCTTGTTTGTAGAAACTCATCCAGCTTTTTATTAATGACCAATGAACCTGCCATAACACATCCACTGGAAGACAGTTCCATAGCTTTCCGTCTCACAGTGACAAACCCTTTCCCAACTCTACTTTTGTATCAATACCAGTAACTTGTAACATTCCTTGTTTGTAGAAACTCATCCAGCTTTTTATTAAACTGACCAATGAACCTGCCATAACAACGTCCACTGGAAGACAGTTCCATAGCTTTACCGTCTCACAGTGACAAACCCTTTCCCTCTACTTTATGTATCAATCCAGTAACTTGTAACATTCCTTGTTTGTAGAAACTCATCCAGCTTTTTATTAAACTGACCAATGAACCTGCCATAACAACGTCCCCTGGAAGACAGTTCCATATTACCGTTTCAAGTGACAAACCCTTTCCCAACTCTACTTTATGTATCAATCCCAGTAACTTGTAACATTCCTTGTTTGTAGAAACTCATCCAGCTTTTTATTAAACTGACCAATGAACCTGCCTCCATAACAACGTCCATCGGAAGACAGTTCCATAGCTTTACTACCGTTCTCACAGTGACAAACCCTTTCCCAACTCTACTTTATTGTATCAATCCAGTAACTTGTAACATTCCTTGTTTGTAGAAACCATCCAGCTTTTTATTAAACTGACCAATGAACCTGCCATAACAACGTCCACTGGAAGACAGTTCCATACTTTACCGTTCTCACAGTGACAAACCCTTTCCCAACTCTACTTTATGTATCAATCCAGTAACTTGTAACATTCCTTGTTTTGTAGAAACTCATCCAGCTTTTTATTAAACTGACCAATGAACCTGCCATAACAACGTCCACTGGAAGACAGTTCCATAGCTTTACTTTCTCACAGTGACAAACCCTTTCCCACCTCTACTTTATGTTCAATACCAGTAACTTGTAACATTCCTTGTTTGTAGAACTCATCCACTTTTTATTAAACTGACCAATGAACCTGCCATAACAACGTCCACTGGAAGACAGTTCCATAGCTTTACCGTTCTCACAGTGACAAACCCTTTCCCAACTCTACTTTATGTATCAATCCCAGTAACTTGTAACATTCCTTGTTTGTAGAAACTCATCCAGCTTTTTATTAAACTGACCAATGAACCTGCCATAACAACGTCCACTGAGACAGTTCCATAGCTTTACCGTTCTCACAGTGACAAACCCTTTCCCAACTCTACTTTATGTATCAATACCAGTAACTTGTAACATTCCTTGTTTGTAGAAACTCATCCAGCTTTTTATTAAACTGACCAATGAACCTGCCATAACAACGTCCACTGGAAGACAGTTCCATAGCTTTACCTTTCTCACAGTGACAAACCCTTTCCCAACTCTACTTTATGTATCAATACCAGTAACTTGTAACATTCCTTGTTTGTAGAAACTCATCCAGCTTTTTATTAAACTGACCAATGAACCTGCCATAACAACGTCCACTGGAAGACAGTTCCATAGCTTTAACCGTTCTCAGTGACAAACCCTTTCCCAACTCTACTTTATGTATCAATCCCAGTAACTTGTAACATTCCTTGTTTGTAGAAACTCATCCAGCTTTTTATTAAACTGACCAATGAACCTGCCATAACAACATCCACTGGAAGACAGTTCCATAGCTTTACCGTTCTCACAGTGACAAACCCTTTCCCACTCTACTTATGTATCAATCCCAGTAACTTGTAACATCCTTGTTTGTAGAAACTCATCCAGCTTTTTATTAAACGACCAATGAACCGCCATAACAACGTCCACTGGAAGACAGTTCCATAGCTTTACCGTTCTCACAGTGACAAACCCTTTCCCAACTCTACTTTATGTACAATCCCATAACTTGTAACATTCCTTGTTTGTAGAAACTCATCCAGCTTTTTATTAAACTGACCAATGAACCTGCCATAACAACGTCCACTGGAAGACAGTTCCATAGCTTACCGTTCTCACAGTGACAAACCCTTTCCCAACTCTACTTATGTATCAATACCAGTAACTTGTAACATTCCTTGTTTGTAGAAACCACATCCAGCTTTTTATTAAACTGACCAATGAACCTCCATAACAACGTCCCTGGAAGACAGTTCCATAGCTTTACCGTTCTCACGTGACAAACCCTTTCCCAACTCTACTTTATGTATCAATACCAGTAACTTGTAACATTCCTTGTTTGTAGAAACTCATCCAGCTTTTTATTAACTGACCAATGAACCTGCCATAACACTCACTGGAAGACAGTTCCATAGCTTTACCGTTCTCACAGTGACAAACCCTTTCCAACTCTACTTTATGTATCAATCCCAGTAACTTGTAACATTCCTTGTTTGTAGAAACTCATCCAGCTTTTATTAAACTGACCAATGAACCTGCCATAACAACGTCCACTGGAAGACAGTTCCATAGCTTTACCGTTCTCACAGTGACAAACCCTTTCCCAACTCTACTTTATGTATCAATCCCAGTAACTTGTAACATCCTTGTTTGTAGAAACTCATCCAGCTTTTATTAAACTGACCAATGAACCTGCCATAACAACGTCCACTGGAAGACAGTTCCATAGCTTTACCGTTCTCACAGTGACAAACCCTTTCCAACTCTACTTTATGTATCAATACCAGTACTTGTAACATTCCTTGTTTGTAGAAACTCATCCACTTTTTATTAAACTGACCAATGAACCTGCCATAACAACGTCCACTGGAAGACAGTTCCATAGCTTTACCGTCTCACAGTGACAAACCCTTTCCCAACTCTACTTTATGTATCAATCCAGTAACTTGTAACATTCCTTGTTTGTAGAAACTCATCCGTCTTTTTTTAAACTGACCAATGAACCTGCCATAAACACTCCACTGGAAGACAGTTCCATAGCTTTACCGTTCTCACAGTGACAAACCCTTTCCCAACTCTACTTTATGTATCAATACCAGTAACTTGTAACATTCCTTGTTTGTAGAAAACTCATCCAGCTTTTTATTAAACTGACCAATGAACCTGCCATAACAACGTCCACTGAAGACAGTTCCATAGCTTTACCGTTCTCACAGTGACAAACCCTTTCCCACTCTACTTTATGTATCAATCCCAGTAACTTGTAACATTCCTTGTTTGTAGAAACTCATCCAGCTTTTTATTAAACTACCAAGAACCTGCCATAACAACGTCCACTGGAAGACAGTTCCATAGCTTTACCGTTCTCACAGTGACAAACCCTTTCCCAACTCTACTTTATGTATCAATACCAGTAACTTGTAACATCCTTGTTTGTAGAAACTCATCCAGCTTTTATTAAACTGACCAATGAACTGCCATAACAACGTCCACTGAAGACAGTTCCATAGCTTTACCGTTCTCACAGTGACAAACCCTTTCCCAACTCTACTTTATGTATCAATCCCAGTAACTTGTAACATTCCTTGTTTGTAGAAACTCATCCAGCTTTTTATTAAACTGACCAATGAACCTGCCATAAACACGTCCACTGGAAGACAGTTCCATAGCTTTACCGTTCTCACAGTGACAAACCCTTTCCCACTCTACTTTATGTATCAATACCAGTAACTTGTAACATTCCTTGTTTGTAGAGAACTCATCCAGCTTTTTATTAAACTGACCAATGAACCTGCCATAACAACGTCCACTGGAAGACAGTTCCTAGCTTTACCGTTCTCACAGTGACAAACCCTTTCCCAACTCTACTTTAGTTCATCCCAGTAACTTGTAACATTCCTTGTTGTAGAAACTCATCCAGCTTTTATTAAACTGACCAAGAACCTGCCTAAACAACGTCCATGGAAGACAGTTCCATAGCTTTAACCGTTCTCACAGTGACAAACCCTTTCCCACTCTACTTTATGTATCAATCCAGTAACTTGTAACATTCCTTGTTTGTAGAAACTCATCCAGCTTTTTATTAAACTGACCAATGAACCTGCCATAACAACGTCCACTGGAAGACAGTTCCATAGCTTTACCGTTCTCACAGTGACAAACCCTTTCCCAACTCTACTTTATGTATCAATACCAGTAACTTGTAACATTCCTTGTTTGTAGAAACCATCCAGCTTTTATTAAACTGACCAATGACCTGCCATAACAACGTCCACTGGAAGACAGTTCCATAGCTTACCGTTCTCACAGTGACAAACCTTTCCCAACTCTACTTTATGTATCAATCCCAGTACACTTGTAACATTCCTTGTTTGTAGAAAATTTATAGTATTTAATAATAAAATACACCACAAGATGTTATATAGTGAAACGTTCCATGTTGTCTATAACGGAATGAATAATATACAAATCTCTATATGGGTAGGGTATAAAGGTTGGACTATGTTACTATGTAACTGTTAGACAGACATTATGGGTAGGGTAGGTTGGACTAGATGGATTTATGTCTTTATACAACCTCCAATACTATGTTACTATGTAACTGTTATACAGACATTATGGGTAGGGTATAAAGGTTGGACTAGATGGGCGTATGTCTTTATACAACCTCCAATACTATGTTACTATGGAACTGTTATACAGACATTATGGGTGGGGTATAAAGGTTGGACTAGACGGACGTATGTCTTTATACAACCTCCAATACTATGTTACTATTTAACTGTTATACAGACATTATGGGTAA